>CAKNXH010059092.1:33886-45759 GCA_932178445.1 Andricus quercusramuli
GAATGGAAATCGAGAGAGTCGCAATTGGTTGACGTTTTATGCTGAGAAGGTCCCCAGCCTTCAGCAGCCTTGTATTAAATAGGAGCTTTTTTCACGCACAAACTTTGTTCAATCATCATTTGTCGTATCTTGCATAGTTTGCCCGTAAAATTGAATTTTTGGATTTTTAATTATTTTTGTGCAATAAAAATGTGAAATTTCGATTTTTCAAAAAAATTCAAAGAGTCGTTATAATAATCTTGTAGGAAGTGCAAAAAGTAACATTTTCCCTTTCTTGACTTTTTTTCGTATCGTGCGTTGTGTGGCTGAAAATGTCAATTTCCGTTTCTTTTTTGGGATTTTGAAAATGCTGTAACTCTGCAAATTTTTATTTTATCGACAAATTTCATGAGAATAAAGTGTTCGAATTTTCGAGTACTATGAACAGCCGCACATACAAATGTCAAATTTTGAAAAAAATGATCTCAAAAATTTTCAAAATGCTCTCACTTTTTGAATTTTTATCCAAAATGGCTGGCTAACGAACTTGACCTTTAGTTTTGGAGACTAAGAGAGTATACCAAAAGACAATCGAATCAATCAATTCTTTCGAGAGTTATCGTGCTAAAAAACTAAAAATCTACAGACTAAAAGACTAACAGACAAACTAACAGACAGACAGGCACATTCGTAAAAACCTGTTTTTGGGTTCAGGGGGTCTCAAAACGTGGACATTTGACAAAAACGGGGGGAGGGGGGGTCAAATTTTATACAAATCTAATACCTTCTCTAGATGAGAATGTAAAAAAAACTAATTTAAAAGAAAAGAAAATGTTAAAGATCAACAGAGATTGAAAATATGACCCGTTTTTTTACAATATTTTTTTGATTTTCTAGTAAAAATATAGCGAAAGTGATGCAGCATATTAAAAATCAATTAATGAACATTTTACAAAATTTTGATTTTTCACAACCAACTCCAATCCTGTAACAATTGAACGATAAACCCTTGGCTTCCCTTGTGCGACCTTCCATGGTTCGAAAATCAGTGCCGGTCGAGCGAACGGTTTTTTACCGGCGTGACCTTCCTATTGTTTGAGATCAGAACGAGCGGAGAAAAATAAAAATTTTGTAGACTATTAATTAATCCATTTCAATGGGCTGCATTAGCCTCGCTATATTATTTCGAGAGAATCAAAAAAATATTGAAAAACAACGGTTAATATTTTCAATCCCTGTTGATCTTTAACGATTTCTTTTCTTTTAAATTAATTTTTCAATTTTTTAAATCAACCATACGAGATACAAAAAAGTTTTAGACAGATTATTTTCCTCAATGGTTCCCTCAACAGAATGAGGAAACAAAATGTGAAAATTTCAATGAATGTTGGCTACAATCGGGATCACAGCAGCCTTGTTGCAAAACTTGTTTGTGGGTTTTTGAATATCAACTATAGGTCAGATGCGAAAATCGCACGTTAAGAACAATAGTGTGAAAACTCAAAAAAGTTCATTTTTGAGTTAATATCACCATTGGATAGCATTTTTTAAGCTCTATCGTTCAACAGCAGAGGGGCACCTCTAGGTGCAACAGGTGCCACGTGACAAATCAAGACTGTGACAACTCGAAACTTTAATTTGAAAAATTCGAACAGATGGAATTTTAAGCGAAAATTCGCTAACAGGGTAGAGGTAGCTCGGTAAATACTCTCAACTAACAGGAAAGTTGAATTTTATAAGGAACAAAGCTAAGCACAATTTAACTAATTCTGAAGACAAATTTGCAAAAGATCCATAAACAATGCATAAAAATCGATTATGATAGGCTTTTTTTTGCGTTTTTTGCAAAAACTATGAGACAGACAAAAAGTCGCTCAGGACAAAAATTCAGGAGATCATTCTGCACAATATCCATTCAAAAAATTCCGGGGGCCTATTTCCGCAGACTAAACAATTCCTGGCTACCGGTCTACTCTCTGATTTTTTCATGTAGTCCGGTCACTTTGAGCGTGGATATCTCGGAGAGGAAAAATGGTAAGAAAAAATTGTAAACTGCATGTAAATGTGTCTTCATTTCTGCCTCAATGATATGTTTAGTGGCAATTGTGAAAAAATTTGGCGAGGAACTGTCGTCCTTTATTTGCCGAAAAACTCCGAAATAATGCGCTTCGAGTATATAGGTCAACTTTGACAAGCTCCTGTATTGTCAAATTTTCCTTGAAAATTTCGAAAAAAAATTCATTTTTCTTCGAAGTCTTAAGAATCTATACAATTTACAACAAATGAAATATTCTGAAAAACATGACTCTAAAGTAGTTTACAGACAAAAAAATTATCTTTAGTACTACTGCACCTAGGATAACGAATAAAATTCGAAACAAATATACTAATTTTCTGTTAGTTCAGTAGTTAGTTAGTTCAGCAATGGAGGTGTCTTTTTCATTAAAGTATAGCGGTACATTCAAAAAGCCGCGTGGGCTTTGAAGAACAGTAGTACGAAACTTCTGGGTCCTCAGTTTAGGGCTGTACAGCGCGCATTTGCACGCTGCCCTACTGGTACTGATATTTATTGCTTTGCATTATTCCTAATGATGATATTTTGTTGGAGAAAAATTGTTGTTTGGAACAAATATTACAGGGATATGAATCTGACTTTGCGAGAAATTATTTAATAAGCAGTTTTGTTTTTTGAAAAACTAGAAAATTGTGCGCGCTACGCGCGTACTAAATATATCCTTTCTTCAAAGAAAAAACTCAGTTAATTTTCCAACATCTTGGTATAAATTTTACAGAAAATTTGATATGATTTGTAAACGCTGTTTATGATTTAGAGAAGTTTCATAATTATAGCGGGAAAATTCCTGTAAATTCAATATGAATGACACCATTTTTTTCATGTACTTACAATTCTTTAGAATCACGAGATTATTTTTCTCATTAACAAAATATGTCACGCGGCGTGTACAATGATCGGACATTGTACTTTTAATCGTTTCTTAACATTTAGAAACATAAGGAATACACTGATTCAATTTACTTGAAAGTGGAACTACTTTTTGAAATAATTTTTTCCTGATGATTCACAATTTTAGTTGTAAGCCCTTTTTTTTGTTCCAAATTGAACTATTTATTTGAAATTTTGTTGTTCAAAATTAAGTTTTTTTAATGAAATTTTAACAATTTCATGTTTTGTTAAACATTTATTTTTGTCCTTTTGAAAATTCTGCAATCCCTCTGAAAATGTCTGTGTTTCGTTAAAAATGTAACCTCTTAAGTTGAAAACTCCTTTTAAAACCAAAGCTTTGGTTGAAAATTCGTGTATTTTGTTAAATTTGATCATTTTTTGGTAAACATCAATCTGTTTGGTTGGAGAATTATTTCTTAATTGAAAATTGGTGTTTTTTTTCTATCGAAAATGAATTTTTTTCACTAAAAATTTAACTTTCATATTTTTTTGCCTGAAATGTGTCTTTTTTTAATGGAAATAAAATCTTCTCGGTTGAAAAATTCATTTGTTTGGTTGCAAATTCAACTATTTCGTTGCATATTCGTCTCTTTTGTTGCAAATTTATATTTTTTGAAAGAAAAATCAACTATTGGGTTAAAAATGTATTTATTTGGTCGAAGATTGATTACTTCAGTGAAAAAATTAATTTCTTGGCTTACAAATTTAACTATTTTGTTGTAAATTCATTTTATTTTTGTTGAAAAATAATTTTTCAATTAAAAATCTAACTATCTAATGTTTGGTGTAACATTTACCTCATTTACTCGAAAATTTAGCAAATTGGGATAATTCATGTATTATGTTAAAAAATAATCTTTTTGGTTCAAAATTCATTGCCTTCAATGATTCCCCTATGCATCCTTTTTTCATCATTACCACATAAATTCTCAAACAATAATAATAATAATAATAACCATAGTGTATGTTTCTCATGCGCATAAAATAATATGCGCAATTCAGGTTTCATATTGGTAGGGTGGTTGACAGCGGGCGCAGTTTAAGTGCGCCCGAAGTAGCTACGACCCTGCTTTCAGAACCCCGCTGAGTGGCGAACAGAAGAAGCGGCAATCATAAACATTTTTTTTGTAATCTATTTATATGGTGTTAATACTTCCCCTTTTTTTAAACATTGGCAGCTTTGGCTCGTTGACGTAGGTGCAGTAGTTTAGTTTTGTTTTGTTTTAAAACAAGCGGGAAGCTTGTTGTGCCACACCCATACCTATTCACTCTCAGCAGTCGACCCCAGACCTCTTGACGAAGCCTAGTATGTCGACGACTGATCGCATTATAATTTCTTCTGTTTCCATAAAATGGGCCCCGAGGGTCTGTTGCCTGAGCCTAGCTAATACCGGGCACTGGCATATTACATGCAGGGATTTTTCGTCATCCCTGCCGCATTTTCTGCACTCTGTCGTGGGGTTATACCCCATTTTGTGCATATGATAGTTCAAGTGGTTTTCGCAGTTAGGATCCGTACCACTGTCCTCATATCATTCTTGGGTAAACCTAAGATTTCCCTGGCTCTGTCCATCCTATAGGTAAAACTCAGGATGGATTTTGCCTAACGGCAAACCTGGATTTGTTCCCAGTATTCCCGGTGTTTTGTTCGGATATAGCTTTTAATGACCATCTCGACACAGCAAGATGCTATTCCCAGTACCGATTCCGGTCCTATGTATTTACTCGCTGTGCCACTTTTGCCAACTGGTCCGCCTTTTCGTTGACCTCGATTCCCGTGTGACCAGGGACCCATATAAGAACCACATTGTTTCTTTCTGCAAGTTGGTTTAATGCCTTTTTGCATTCCCAAACCAGATCTGATGTTATGTCTGGTTTCCCTATTGCAGTTAGTGTCGCTTGGCTAACTGAACAGATCGTAAGCTGCCTGCTAGAAGTTTTTTCTTCTATTAGTGTTTCAGCACAGTGAAGGACAGCCAGGGCCTCCGCTTGAAAGACAGTAGCATGTCGCACAAATGTGATCCCCATCCCTTTCCCTCTGATGCTGTCATAAATTCCTGCTTCTGACCCTCCCTCCCCCTGCAGCCATCTGTATACCAGATTTCCCCCTGGAGGAGCGGATTACCATTTGCTTTCCACAGATCACTGCTTGGGCTGCAAACGCGGAAAGCTTTGGCAAAGTTGAAGCGTTTTGTTATTTTATCTTGCCTTATCTGTAGAATCGGCAGTGTGCTGATATCACTCGGGAATCTAGTGTGTTTAGTCCCCGGAGTCCATCTATTTGCTCTTGCCAGGCGGCCCATCGCGTGAGCCGCTCTGGCGGTTATCGCAAAGTGTAGGAGTTACTCACAGAGCATGAATCCCATCGCCGCTGTGGGCGCGGTCCTCATAGCTCCAGTTAAACCCCTAAATGCTAGCGTTTGTAATCTTCGCAGCCTGTCTTGCATTGTTTTAAATTCCGCTCGTGGCCACCAGACCACGGCCGCGTGTAGGAGCCTGGGTTTCAAGACAGAAGAGTAGAGCCATGCAAGCATTTTAGGCCCTAACCCCCACGTCAACCCAAAGGCTCTCCTGCACATCCAGAATGTCATGACAAATTTCCTGCATTTGGTCTCCAGGTGCTTTGCCCAGTTCAGCTTGCTATCTCGGATTACTCCGAGCACCAGAGCTATACGATGTGCAGCGCCTACCTCCTAAGACCCATTAACGTTTCCAGATGAGCCCCCCTGACTAGGATTACAAAATCATCCTTATATCCCTGAGTATAGTACCCCTCTTTATTTAGCCTTCGAAGTAGGCTGTCCACCACAATGCACCACAGGAGGGGCGACAGGACACTCCCCTGTGGGTAACCCCGTGGAGCTATGCCCCATATTAGCCTTCACCCCATCTGGTTTCGAGTCTTCTCCGGCCTAGCATGCTTCCTATACAGTATACTAGCTGGTCCGGCACGCCACATCTCAAAGCCTCTCGACGGATGACTTCTGGATGAGTATTGCTGAAAGGTACCTCTGTTTCCAAGAAAGCGCCCACAGTATACCCCTTTTGTTCCAACTGCTGCTCCAATTTTGTAACAACAGCATGAAGCGCAGTTTCGACCGAGCAGCCTGCCTGAAAAGCACGCTGCCCTCTATGCAGCGGGGAGGCCAAGAGCACCTCATCCCTAATTTATCTCTCAACCAGCTTCACCAACGCCTTCGGGATAAAAGTCGTTAGGCTGATTGGTCGAAAATCTTTTGCAGCAGTATAACCCTCCCTCCCAGTTTTAGGTATGAACGCCACTCTGCCATACTTCCATGCCGATGGCACGTGTTTAACGGCTATACTTGCCCTAAATAATTTCGTCAGAGGAGGGACGACTAAATCCATGCCTTTTTGTAAAAGCGATGGATAAATGCCATCCGCCCCTGGTGATTTAAAGCGACAGAATGACCCTACGGCCCAGTCCACCTTTTTGTACTCAGCGACCCTAGCGGCGAAATTCCAGTCGGCCCGTTCCACCTGTTGGCCCCAGCCTTCCTCTTCTTGGTCGATTCGGATTTGCTGAAAACCCGGGAAGTGAACTTCCATCAGGTGATTCAGCGTTGCTTCTTCGTCTTCGGCAAACTCACCATTATCGAGCCTTATAGGCCTGAGGCGAGCTCCCGGATTTTTCGCCAGGATCTTGTGGAGCCTCGCTGTTTCCGGAATGTTTTCGATTCCTCGCAGAAGCCCTTCCAATCTTCCTGCTTATACTTTCTTATATTTTAATTGTATTCACACTGAGCCATCTTATAGAAATCCCAGTCTGAAGCCAATTTAGTTCTACTTGCCCTATTGCAGAACATTCTTGTCTTTCTACGGAGTCTCTCCAGGTGGGTGTTCCACCATTCTGCTTCCTTCCTAGACTTAATTGTGCATATAGGGCAATTGTTCTCATATGATGTTGTTAGAGCCCTTCGCAGAAAATCCACGGCGTGTTCCAACTGATCAATGGTACCATAGCTGCTGGGGAATTCCGCAAGCCTCCCTTCGAGTTCATCTTCACATGAATCCCAAAGTGTATTTCTGGGGTTCCTGATTGTAGAAACCACCGGCTTTCCTAGGCCTCATCGAAACACGATATATTGGTGGTCCGCGCATAGAGTCAAATCGAGAACCTCAATCCCATTTTTAGTCTGGAATGTGGCAGTATCATCCCGATTCAGAATCTCCAGCTCTGCGTTGTCATTGATATTTGTGCTTCCCCAAACCATGTGGTGAGGTTTGAATCACAGCCCAACATCAGAAAAATCTTGTTCTCTTGACAGTGCCGAACTAGAGCCTCCACCTTTCTGAGAGGCGGAGGTCCCTCGGCAACGCCAGGGAATTACGCCGAGGCAATAAACACCTCTAGCCTTTCTCTACTACTGCCCCTGAGTCTCACCTTCATAACGGTGAGATCTCTAGAGCAGAACTTAGGCACGAAGATCGCATCCATAACCTTGACGGCTATGCATGCCCTTGTCGCTTTTTCTAGTGGCCCCTTATGTATGGAGACACATCCTGAAAAGCCACTGATCCTTTCCCTGTATAACCAGGATTCTTGGATTAGGGTAATTTCTACCCCTGCCTGTCCGCCTCTACTGAGGGGACAAGCCGGGATTATATCGTAGCTTGGGAGCATGAGAACTCGCGCCCTTGATATTCCAGGAGGCTTTGTCATTACACCTGGAAGGATCACTCCTTAGTTTAAGTCCCACTGACCAGAGTCCGTCAGTTCCCCAGAGTAGCTACACCTCGCGATGCAGTCTCTCTGGTTCATCTATCCAGATCTATAGTCCGATAAGACCCGTAAGCCTTCCCACCAACTACAAGGTCCCGCGATCCTTAGGGAAAGATGTAGGTTAGGGTGGTCCAAAAATGCATTGGAATTTCTTTTTTTTTTAATTTTCATCGCGACACCCCCTAAATTTGTTCGAATCCACCCAGAAATAAATCCAATTTTTTTGTTCTGAAAAAAATGATATTTAGGGTGCTGCAAGCCCCATGAAGTTTAACATGTATTTCCCATGAGAAAAAAAGATGTTTTTGTAAATCTTATCCAGAATTCTCAATATTATGTCAATCGAGTTGAAACTCAACATTTATCTTCACAATTAGCCATAGAATACGAATAAAATATCATTTTTCAAATATCACCCCCATAAGTCTGTTTTATAGGGTCCCAAAGAAACCCCATAAGTGAAAAAATGGGTTTTCCATTTGTTCTCCAATTTTCAATTAGAGCGAAGTGATAGTTCATCAATGTGAATGATAGTGATTGTTTCAACAATTTATTATAATTATTAATAATGTTATATTTGAATAATGCTAGAAAGATGCGATTTTTTTTTAAATTCATGGCTTTTTGTCCAATTTTCATTTGGAGTGAAGTGATAATGAATTCAAATTAACAAAATAATTGTTTTAACAATTCATTATCATTTTTAATAATATTCTCTTTGCTTAATTGGTAGAATGTTGCGGTTTTTTCTGAAAATTGCAACTGTTTGTTTATTTTTTATTAGGAGTGACTTAACAATTAGGGGAGGCCGGGGCGAGATGAGAAAACGTAAGTGGTTCTATACATACTATGAACCTTCATCTGTCAATTTTATCAGAGACTCAGTGTTCCGAAAATAGTAATTGCGGTAAAAATATGAAACTTATAATTTGTGCACAAATCTCATCTCGCCCCATGCTCTGGGGCGAGACGAGACACATACTGGGGAGAGATGAGACACCTAAACTATTTATTAGTTTTTGTCAATAGAAGATTATTTTTCGTGTTACACATGAAAGATTATTTGAAGTATTCTATGAATGGAAATGAGTATCATGACAAAATATAATTGTTTTCACGATTGAGCAATATCAGTATTGAAACCAATTCATGATCTGTACATTGTTTAACAAATAATTTGGGAGGTATAATTTAGTCTTATTACTTAGGGAAAGGGTTTTATAAATATTCAAGTTGAATTAACATTTATTTGAAATTTTTCATTTATAAAATATTTCCAAAAAAATTTGATAATAATTTATAAACTGTTTTTCTAAAATTCACACCTAAAAACCATAATTTTTCCCTCCATAAAAATTGGGATTTTTCTGACAAATTTAATGAAATGATTTTAAATATAAATTTTAGAATTATTCTGTAACTTGTCATTTTCAATATAAATATAAATTTCGTTTTGAATATGCTGAAACAACAATTCAAAAAATAAAATGTATAAACAAACCCAGTTGCTGGTGCTCTGACACTAGAATTTCTTCAAACATCAGCTTTTACAATATCAGTCATCGACTCTTCTAACCACACATGTCAGTTTTTCTTTTGTACCTTTCCACTGTCGAAACTCTCCTTCAAGTTTTTATCTTTTATCCAAAATTTCACTATAAACGACTCATATCTTGCGAACAGAAACTTTTCTGCCAGCTCCATAAAGAGGTTATGATAAGCAAGACAAGAGCGTCTCATCTCGCCCCACGAACCCCGCTCGTTCCGCCCCAAATCACAATTATGATTAAAACTTCAATATCCCCTCTTTTGAATAATTAATTGTGTATATAAATGCGTTAGTACATTCAAGATCGATGAATAAACTTCACGACCAACCTTAGTTTACAAATATTATCTGTTATTTTCAATCATTTCTGTTTGTTTTATTATATCATAGAATAATAGGATTCATGTGTTGAAATTTCAATCATTTTTATTTTTACTTTATCTACTTTATTCAATTTTTTTTCTCTGTTCGATAAATTCAATATAATTATTTATGCCATTTCTGAAAAGAACAACAACAAAAATCACATATTTTGAGAGAAAATTCAGTGTCTCATTTGACCCCGTATGCTCATCTCGCCCCGGTCTCCCCTAATCAGATTTAGCAAAAATAATTTTTTAAGCAAATTATTGTTCATGACTATCTTCATCTATATTGATTGCACCTGATAGTTGCGGTTTTTCGGCAATTTCCACCTTTCTGTCCTTTTTTCACTTAGTGAGGTAATAATTAAATAAAGTTAACAAAAAAGTTGTTTGAACAATTTAATATTGTTTATAACTATCTTTTCTTAGATAAGTGCTAGAAAGTGGCGGTTTTTTTTCTAAAATCTTTCACTTTGGTTCGCCTGCTTAATGACTAACAATGAATAAATAAGCATTACAGAAAACTATATTTCAAATAATCTCTTTCCTTTTCGTGAATATATATTTTTCTGCAATAAAACAGATATTTAAAATTCTTTGTTTCTGCCTCTGGTGTAAAATAGCTCTTTTTTAAATTAATTTTTTCAAGCATTTGGAAAAGAGAAAAAATAATTCACTTAAAACAACAATACCATTTGAAAATCGTTTTTGTTGTGGTTGACTTATTATTTGTTCATGAATAAAAAGGCGATGCAATGCGAAAGATTTTAGAAAAAACCGCCACTTTCTAGCACTTTTGTAAAGAAAGATAGTGATAAACTATATTAAATTGTTTGAACAATTTTTTTTGTTAACTTTAATTAACTATTACCTCACTAAATGAAAGAACGACAGAAAGGTAAAAATTGACGAAAAACCGCAGTATCAGGCGCAATTGATATAGATGAAGATAGTCATAAACAATAATAATTTCTTTAAACAGTTATTTTTGCTAAATCTAATTAATTATCAAGTCACGCCTAATAAAAAATGGACAAACAGTTGAAAATTTCAGAAAAAAACCGCAACATTCTACCAATTAAGCAAAGAGAATATTATCAACAATGATAATAAATTGTTTGAACAATTTTTTGTTAACTTGAATTCATTATTACTTCACTCCAAATGAAAATTAAACAAAAAGCCAGAAATTTCAAAAGAAACCGCATCTATCTAGCATTATTCAAATATAATATTATTAATGAGTATAATAAATTGTTTAAACAATTATTTTGTTTACTTGATTTCATTATCACTTTACTTCAAATGAAAATTAAACAAAAAGCCAGAAATAAAAAAAACGCATCTTTCTAGCATTATTCAAATATAGTATCATTAATAATTATAGTAAATTGTTTAAACAATGATTTTGTTAACTTTAATTTATCATTACTTCACTCCAAATGAAAATTGGACAAAAAGCCAGAAATAAAAAAAAAACGCATCTTTCTAGCATTATTCAAATATAATATTATTAATAATTATAATAAATTGTTCAAACAATCACTATTGTTAACATTGACGAACTATCACTTCCCTCTAATTGAAAATTGGACAACAAATGGAAAATTTGTGAAGAAACCGCGTCTTTCTAACTCCATTCTATGAGAAAATTACTAAAAACAATAGTAAATTGCTTAAACAATTCATGGAAATATCTAATTTTCAGTATAAAGTAATATTTTATGTACTAGAAACAATTCGCATCAAAAAAACTACAAATAAATCATAATTAGCGCCAAAAACTCGCAAAACCCATTTTTTCACTTATGGAGTTTCTTTTTTACCCTATAAAACAGACTTTTGGGGGTGATATTTGAAAAGTAATAGTTTATTCGTATTCTATGGCTAATTGTGGAGAGAAATTTCGAGTTTCAACTCGATTGAGATAATACTAAGGATTCTCAATAATATTTACAAAAGCGTCTTTTTTTCTTATGGGAAATACATGTTAAACTTCATGGGGCCTGCAGCAACCCCTAAATATCATTTTTTTCAAAACAAAAAAAATGGATTTATTTTCAGGTGGATTTGAACAAATTTGGGTGGTTTCCCCATGAAAATTCGAAAAAAAATTGTTTGACCACCCTCATGTAGGTACAGTAGTGCTGAAGATCATATTTTTCTTGTAAACTACTTCAAGGTCACATCTTTCAAGATATTTCATTCTTTGAAAAACATATACGGGGCATTATTTCTCAACTGCCCCAACTTTAAAAGTCATGTTCTTTG
>CAKNXH010059092.1:50759-98734 GCA_932178445.1 Andricus quercusramuli
CAAAGAACATGACTTTTAAAGTTGGGGCAGTTGAGAAATAATGCCCCTTCTTAAGGATTTGAAGAGGAAATGAGAATTTTTTCGAAATTTTTAAGGCAAATTTGACAATACAGAAGCTTCTCAAAGTTGACCAATGTTCTCGAAGCGCATGATTTCGGTGTTTTTCGGCAAATAATCGGTGACAGTTCCTCACCAGATTTTTGCACAATAACCGCTAAGTACACAGTTGACGCAGAAATGAAGACACATTTAGATTCGGTTTACAGTTTTCTTCACCATCTTTTTTTGTCTCCGAGATATTCACGCCCAAAGTGACCGGATTACATGAAAAAATCAGAGAGTAGGGTTCCAAATGAAAATTCAGGGAAAATTCCAGAAGACAAAGGCAAAGGCTCACTTAGAAACTTTATTACTTGACTAAAGGGATCAGGCGCCTGTTAACGACCAAAACCTTGTTGGTAACTTTTATATTCAGTGCAGCTGCGGGGGCGGGCCCCCGGCCCGCCGCCGTGGCCGCCCGTGTGTCCCGCACACATTGCACTTTATTACGCGCCGGCCCTGATACCCTCATTTACCTGATACGGATTACGCTTTTCAGATATTTTCCTTGTGCGAGTTGCAATCAGAAGAAGTGATGAGCCTCGACATTTGGCCCCGACTTTAGGTATGTACCTTTCGGATTTTCTGAAGCTATACGTAGGGCAATAAACAAATGTGACCTTTTACCTGGTCGCCCCTGTGCAAGGCACACATTGCACCCTGTCCAGGAATGGCCCAGATTCTATTTGTTAATTAGAAGTCGTTGAAACATGGCTGACATGGCTTTGCCAGCCCATAATACCAATGTTGCCATACTAACGATTTCAAAGTTCATTACATTTTCGCAAACTGAATATTTTTAAAGTCCCCAGGAAGGTCCCCAGACCGAACTGGGCTGGAAGTCAGATTTTTTATTGGGAATTCCTATGCCAGCTTCGCCCCCGTGCATTACCCGTCGCACCGTAAGTCTCTTCTCCTGCCCTACTCTCATTTTTACTAAAAAAAAGTCTGCCCGCCGCGCGGGCATACTCTCGTCACGCGCCGCGCGCGCGGCTCGCCAGTTTGAGCGCACCTAGGGCGCGCGACTGATGGTTCTCGCGCTTCGCGCTCGATAATGTATTTACCTCGCGCTAAGCGCTCTGTCTTTGTATTTTCCCCACATTTGTACACAGAACTTTTGAAATTAAAGGTTAAAGCATCAACACCTGTAATTTGGTGATTGTGAATTCTTTTCTGTCAAAGCCGCTTTGGCTTTAACAAATACATTCTCATCGCGTATATCGCGCTTTGCACTCGATTTTATCCGAAGTACGAACTTTTCTACATTATGTTCAACACTATCATATTGAATGTATATGACGTTCATCTTTGTACCTTGGCCTGAGATTGCTTACTCAGGTATTGCAATACAAAGTAAAAATTTTATTTATCATGATTAATTCAATATTTGTTCCTTATTTTGCATAAAATTTCATTTTTTAGCTACCCTGAAAATTGGTATTTAAACATAGGGCAAGGATGGGCAGCGGCAACCGGTGGGGCAAAGGTAACTTTGCTTATAACATCGCTATTATTTAACAATTTTAATATTACTTTGCATTAAATAAATCTATTATATCATAGAGATAGTGTTACGTACTAAAATCTTGAAAATTGACGATGTAAAAGAAAAATGATGCACAAAACAGTTCTGACAACGAAAGAATGGAAGATTCGCTAGCAGAAGTATAAAGTTTTCAACATTAATGGCAATACTTACAGTATGAAAATGTTATATTTTGATAGATTACACAATATCACATTATTTCATGACAATAGTTGAACCTAATTCAAGTCCCCAATATTTTAAATATCGTAAATAAATGAGGCCTCACCAGTGGGGCAAGCATAACCAAAATAATAGCTAACACGTGCTTAGGTTATAAACGTGTCATAAGTTTTGTCGATGAGTGATCGGTAATGTAGGACAGCCACTTATCTTCTGGGCTACATGCAAGAAACTATTGAATATTATTATTTTAAATCCGGTCGGTAGAGCGGGTGTTTTGTATCGGTATGGTAGAAACCTTTGCGCGTAGTCCGTCTCTAGTGAAATGTCAACGCATAAGAGGTTATATCGCAGCTATCACTATTTTTATTGAAAATAACTTATTCTTCTTGCTGGAAATGTTTAAGGTAATTTTTCCAGTATATAAAATACCACAAAAGCGAACCATCATGTTTTGCCATCTTCAGATGTTTTGATTTTCCTAAAAAGCTGCGGTTGCCTTTGCCCCCGGGTGTGGGGCAAAGGCAACGAAATACAGCTTGTTGGAAATAATTGAATTATTAAATAATTGTTTTATTAATGTATTTAATACTTATAGAAATATGATATACAATAATGTGGGACTCGAAATTAAAAAAAAGTGGATCAATTCCACATCTTATTAACTTTAAAAAAGTCATTGACTGTTAACTGGTCGACGCTGCCCCTCCTTACCCTACGTCTTTTCATTGTCTTTTTTTTATGATTAAACTAATATGCCTTGCGCTACGCGCTCAGTCCTGGTTGATGAATTAAATTATTGTTATGCTTACACATTAATTGAAGATGTAGACATAATTTTCTCAAAATTCCTTCGGGTTTGAGGGATACATCCTCATCAAGAAACTCGTGCTTCGCGGTGGACATTATTCAAGTTGAGTTCAAATTTTAGAAAATCGACATTTTACATTACATTTTTATACTGAGCTGAGAAATTGTCGAACAAATCAAGAAAGAATTAAACAAAATACATACAAATCAAACTCTTGCGAGCATAAATTTGCAATAGGTGAGAAACCATGAGAAAATTCTAATTCAGTACAATTACTAAAAATTTTAGAACCGACGCAAGTAATGAAAATATTTTTGTTTGAATATTTCAATTTTATTAATAAAAGTTTAGGAGTGAATATAGACTGCGGAAATAGTCGCGGTAATTCAGATCAATCATTTAAATTATATCATGACATGAATCAACTAAAATGTAAACAACTAAATAAAGCGTTCAGAAATTTGTATAATATGCTTTTTTATTAAACATTATTTTAAGTGAAGGAGATTTTTTTGAATTGAACTTGTTGATCTAGTCGAGGGAAATTTCGCAGGTTAGTTTGAGACGATAAATTTTGCTGTTGCCTATTTCATCGTGTTTTGCGTTGTTTAGCTGTAAATTTTAATCTTCGATTTTCTGATGGCATTTTTTACGTTTAAAAAAAAACTAATTATTTTATTGAAAAATAGTCAGGAGCAATTTTGTAGAATTTTTGAAAACAAATAATTTTGGTCTCCTGTCTTTTTACTGTATCTTGCGTAGTTTCGCGGGAAATTTGAAGTATTGAGTTTTTCAGTTTGATTTTCCATGGCTAAAACCATAAATATTGGCAGTAGAAGGCTGGTTAACGAACTTGGCCTGTATTTTCGGACCACAAACCTGGGTGCAGAAGGAAATTTGAATTGAAAAATTCCTTCAAAAGTTATCGCGTCGTCAGACTACAGACAGACAGACAGACATGTTCGTAAAAACCATTTTTTCTGACTCAGGGGGTCTCAAAACGTCGAGAATTGAAGAAAATTGGATAGGTCCAAAATCGCATGAGTGTAAGACATTCCATCTAAATGATGAGTATGTAAAAATCTTATTTCAAGAACATAATAAATGAGCTGCAACAAAAATGATCCCGCTGTTTTCCTGGGAATAGTATTCTGCGTCATAAATTTTATTGTCAGGCAGGAAAATACATTCCTAAATAATGAAGAATTACATTTGCTGAGAATATCCAGCTCATGAACGTTGTTCTACAAAATATATTTCTTGTTTTATGGAATATTCCCCGATAAATACAGCACAATAGTGTATATCCCTGGGTCGTATCATCCATATTTGATAAGGGCCGACTTTTATCATCAACCAAGATCGCATGCCTAAAAATCAGGATTAGAAAAGATTCAGAGCCTGAAAGAATATATAATACAGAAGTTTCTTAGTTATCGACTGGAAGATCTTCCCGTGGCATTAGTGACAGAAGAGATGCATTGATCAATGCTTAGAGGGAAAATATTAGAATAGGGAATGCGGTAACAGTGACAATTAAGGTAATTCAAATATGTCTCAGTGTACCGAAAAGAAAAGTATTATGTCAGGCACAAAACAATGAAAAAGAATTTAACGATGCTGTCGGGAAGTTGGGGCTTAGTTTAGAAATTATCGTCCCACGATCAGGACGAAGGTCCTGGAGTCGAAAGGCGAGCATTGGCTCGATGGCGAACTCGCATGTTCGTGCACGATAATCGACCTCGTTTCCCAACCAAGTCGACCTTAAAAATAGACTCTACGCCGCTGTTCGCACCTTCTTCGGTAATTCCAGGCATGATTGCATCCCAGGCTCTATGCAATCTTTCGATAATAATTCTTGACTAAACGGTGAGAGTGCGTTAGCTTCGGCGCATTCAAGGTTTTCGGGCCTTTATGAACGAAAACGATCAAAAGTTATTATATTTAAAAAAAAAATTGCCGCAATTATTCTGTCCCGATTTACATTATGGTACACAGTAAAAGAAATAAAGCCTACTAATATTGTAAGGATAAAGTTGCAAATAATGATGCCAATATTGATTGAATAAAAGCTCGCTTATTTTAGTCTCCTGTCTCGATTTCATTTGCGATTCATTCGCATCCTATATTAGAAAACCACCTTAATTCTCACGGCTTTTTTTCAGGACTCGTATAGGGGTGAAAGGTAGTCCAATTGAATTTACCTAAAACTAAAAAAATATATTATTTGTGTGAGCAGATAAGAGGAAAAGTTTTTTCAAGATAAATTTTACTTGATAAGATTATACAGAAAAAAATCAGGGTTTGTATTAGAATTGATTTTTGGTTTCAAGGGAGCTGCAACAAAAAGCAACCTCGCTTGCTGAAAATGAACACAAAATGATCAATTATTCCAAAGGAACCCAAATTATGAGTTCTTAGACATTTCGTACAGTACTCATTTTCTGCCTCGACTCGATTGAAAGATTTTACAAGTTATGTATGCACTTTTTCCGTCATAATACAGATTTAATGATATTGCACTGGGAAACATTTAATGATGAAACTAAAATTATAAAGCCCAAGAGAAACAATTTTTTAAATATTTTCAAGACGTTCTTTGAAAGTTTATATATTCAAACGGCACCAGGACCTTATTTTTTTCTATTTTTTGCAGGTTCTTGACCATTTTAATAAGTATTGACGTTTATTTTTATTCTTAAACAAACTTCCCAGATGGAAACGTTATATATAGTTTATGTATAGTCGACAAGACAATAATATTTTTTATTTGTTTTATAAATTTTTCTATATAAAAGAAATGAAAAATATCAATGTTTTGCTCACTGTATAATTATGAGCTATATTTAAATTTTTCACCTGGGTGTTGTCTTGTGTGATCTTCAAATTCGAATTTGTCTAACAATGCGAGGTCGCTAGATGCACATCGTTGATTCGACTGGGGCTTCGCAGGATGAAAGTACATCAAAATCTATTTTCGGGCGTCTTTTTTTCCATCTAATGGGCCTTAGTTTCCGAGATATTGAGGTTTGAGTATTTACGCTCGAGCGCTGGACTCGTCACTGTAGATCCCGGACCGCGAATTTCGCGCGTATGTATGTACCGGCTACAGTGGCAAGTCGAGCGCTCGAGCATAAATACTCAAATCTGGATCACACCGAAACTAAGGCCCATTGGATCGAGAAAAAAATGCCCCCAATGCAATTTGATGTACTTTCATCCTGTAAAGCTGCAGTCGAATCGGCGATATATATCTCGCGACCTCTCCTAAGTAACAAAAAGCAAGTAGTCTGATATTTTCGATATTGTTGAATAACATGATTAATATTAATATGACAATTTTAGAATTATTTATAAACTTCAATGATGAGATAATTTACTAGCTATTTTTAAAGTGGGACGATGGTCGTGGGGGTTAAGGCATAGGCTTTGGACCCACTCCGTCGGCTTGCGGGTTCGATTCCCGCCTCGCACTCTGGAAGCGCCTCGGTGGCCCATGCGGTGAATACTTGCCTAGCAAGGGAGTTGTTCATCTCCGGAGAGTCGTGGGACCGGTACCTCTAGAGAAAAAGGTTCTCTAAGTACTTAAAGGCTGTTGCTCTTGGTGGTTCGGAACCCACCTTAAACTCTAGGTCCCCCTTCCACCACCAAACAAGTGTGTGGGGGGTGTGTAAAGGAATGGGGAAGAGTAACAAGAAAAATGTAAACCCTTAGGGGACACATTAGAAAAAGAATACTGGCTATTTTTATTGAAAAAATGTATTCAAACCATGTGCAGTATTTTTAACTAATAATTAATCTATCAAATTATATGTTTGCCATCAGATGTGTCAGCTTAGATGCATATCATTGTTTAAGGTCTCTCGCTCGATCACCAAAGTTGAGCAGCGCTTGCCTTGGTTATATTCGAATAGCAGAAATCTTTCTAGCTGGGGTAATCCCTTTACCAGGTTTAAAATATTTCAATGAAGGATTTAATAAATAAAGCATTATCACTCTCTAAATCTGAAATCGTGTAAGCATTTACTAATTTCATTCAGTTTATTTTCCATGCAATTCTTCCTATTTTATTTCTGAGGTTTTCAAGTGAAAAGTGTCATCTTACGTATTTCAGGAAACGTGCTCATCGATGAATATATAAAGAAAAAAGATCAGACGAGAGCTTCTTGCCCTAAAAGATGAATCGATGAAAAGGGAAAGATAGGAATAGATGGAAATAGACGATTGCAGAACATATAATTTGAACACAATATAATACAAATATCATTAGAGCATCGAAAGTACTGAACTATTTTACCAAATATTTGCATTTTATTAAAAATGTAGTAATATAATAGATTTTTTGTCTGGAAAAGGAATTATGGTAGAGAAAAAGTACTGGAGTTTCAAGTTTGAATCCTTTAATGCAGAAAACAGGGATCACGGTCCGTCCTTTCTTCTACCTAATCCTTTTTTCCATTTCCCCCCTTTTCCCAAAAAATTTGAAAGATACCCTAAAACTCTTGAATCGAAAATGTTGCCCAATTTCCCCCTTCCCCCATTTTTCGCTAAATCTGATTCATTTTTCAAGAATCGTAAGCAGAAATTAAAAAATTTACAAAACAGTTTCAAAGAGATTCTTTTTGATGATAGCAATTTCAAATATTTCCTAAATAGCGGAAATGTGGCGATGATTTACGAAAATAGAGGAATAAATTTACTTAAATACAACCATTATAGATACTATTATTAATTTCAAAGTAAAATTGTTTAAATTCCTAACATTTTACGTGAAAATATTGCATTTTCAATAAAATAGATGAACTTTGGACCAGACAGATGAAGTTGTAACCAAAAAGACGAATTTTCTACGAAACATTTGAAATTTCAGTCGAAAAATATGAATTTTCAAACAAGTTGTTAATTTTCCACCAAGTAATTGAACTTTCTACAAAAATAGTTAAATTGTTGACCAAAAAAGACGAATTTTCATTACAGAAGGTACATTTCCAATCAAAGATAATGAATTTTCAACAATTTAATTAAACTTTTAGCCAAGTAGTTGAATTTCCAAGCAAAAAAAGATGAATTCTTAACAAAAAATGTTGACCACTCCTAGGAGTCAGGTGTACACTTGTAATGAAATCTCCTGACATCTCCTGAAATATCTGAAGTAACTTGAAGTCACTTGAATTCACATGAATTCACTTGAATTCACATAAAGTCACTTAAGTTCAATTGAAGTCACTTGAAATCTCCTGAAATATCTGGAGTCATTTGAATTCACAAGAAGTCACGTTTATTCACCTGAAGTCACGTGTATCCATGTGGAGTCACTTGAAATCACCTACTATCCGTTCACGATGGGAAGGCCCCTCCAAAACAGCTGTACATTTTGGTAATTTACTGGCAATGCAAAAATCGCATAAAAGCACTGCATATATCATGATGAAGCTTACTTTTTTGCGCTAAAAACAAACCCTCATTTGTTTATGTAAAAGAATTTCTTTCGAAAATATCCTTTGCGAAGAGATGAAAACCGTGGTTTTTTCGTGTCACTCCGTCCTTGCTTGACTTTCGATGACGATATCTTTGAACAGCACAGTGTGAAAATTTTTTTTAGAATCATGCAGATGCGTTCGCATTTTAACTATACATACGTGAAAACAAAATTGCAATATATTAATAAAAATTAACATAAAATGCATTTGAACATGACTATGCTTTCTCTCGTAATATAAGTAGTAGAGAGTTATATTTTGGCTTAAACTGCTTGGAAAATGGCAAGAAACGCAATCGAATAATATTTCGGAATGACAATCCTTAAACCTATTAATTAATAATAAATCATCCTGGAAGACCAATGAATGGTAGTGTGGGTGTGAAAACACTATGGACTGTGTCACTATGGCATACCACAGCTATTCCTTTTTTCAGGCAGAAGTTACTCTTTTTCAATGAGTAGACCATTCAGCTATGGTATCCCGGTGTGTCCTCACACCCACACTACCATTCATTGGTCTTCCAGGATGATTTATTATTAATTAATAGGTTTTAAGATTGTGATTGCTAATTGTTATTCGATAGTATTTGTTGCAATTTTCCAAGCAGTTTAAGCTAAAATATAACTCTCTACTACTTATATTACGAGAGATAGCATAGTCATGTTCAAATGAATTTTATGTTAATTTTTATTATTATATTGCAATTTCGTTTTCACGTATGTATAGTTAAAATGTGAATGCATCTGCATGATTTGTAAAAAAAATTTTCACACTCTGCTGTTCAAAGATACCGTCATCGAAAGTCAAGCAAGGACGGAGTGACGCGAAAAAAACACGGTTTTCATCTCTTCGCGAAGGATATTTTTGAAAGCAATTTTTGTACATAAACAAATGAGGGAACGGATAGTAAATTCATTTGGGGTCACCCATATATAACGTGGACAGTTTGTGCGGGGGGGGGGGCCCCCCCACGAGAGCCGATGATTGTCCACGAGGGGGGCCGAAGGGGTCTATCCAACGTCCACGTAGACTCAGGTGGTCAAAAATTTGTTTTTTCAATTTTCATGCATCGCCCGTAAATTTATTAAAATTCCAAAAAAATGAATGCGTTTAAAAAAAATTATATTCAGAGGTTCCGCAAGCCCCGGATAGTTCATCACGTATTTTTCATAAAATATTACTTCATTGTGATAACTTAATGTTGCAATCAATTGTTTAGACAATTTATTATTGTTTATAGCCATTTTATCTTAGAATTTAATTCAAAAGTCGCGGTTTTAGCTGAATTTGCAACTGATTCTCAACTTTTCAGTTAGATAATCAATTGAATTCAAGAGAAACAATTGTTTAAACCATTTGATATTTAAAATAATATTATCTTGAAATAATTCTCCTCCCCTAGTGGTTGTAACGCCTTGTGGTTGGTGGGGAGGCTTCAGCGTGTGCGAAATGGGGGTCAAAAGGTCCTCGGCCTGCATGTGTATGGATATGAATGAAAGGATCCCTATAAACGGGCACTCCCGGGTGAAAGGAAAAGTATCCCTATAAACGGGCTCTCCTGGCATGTGTGACTACGGTATGGATAGATAAACGTTTATTTTTCAGCCTGCTGGCCTTAAAAACTTGACTTGCTCACACTTCCATTTTTTTACAGAATTTTTCTTAAAACTAACATCCATCCATTCCTTATCTCTAAGCCGCACGCTCTTATTGCCTTGCCTTCCTCGCTTCACCTCGCCTCGCTCGCATGTCCCTACTTTTTCGCATTGCTTCGCTTGCCAACCTCTGTTTTCGCACTAATACCTACTAGATAGATAGATAAACGTTTATTTTTCAGCCTGCTGGCCTTAAAAAATTGACTTGCTTACACATCCATTTTTTACAGAATTTCCTTAAAACTAACCCTTAAGAACTAACATCCATCCATTCCTTATCTCTAAGCCGCACGCTCGTATCGCCTTGCCTACCTCGCTTCGCCTCGCCTCGCTCGCATGTCTCTACTTTTTCGCATTGCCTCGCTTGCCAACCTCTGTTTTCGCAGCTAATACCTATTACTTATCTAGTATTTACAATATTTACATCTTACTTATATCTAGTTTCTCTCCTATTTACAATCTTTCCTTCTCCACTCCTCTTCCTCCTTCCTTCTCTTCATCTCCATCTTACCCACCACTCCCTTCACCCATGCTACTGCCCTTTTCCCCCCTTTTCATGCAACAATGCCTCCACGCTTATCTCACTTCTTTCCACCTCCCCGCACTCCTCCAGCCAGTGCTCCACTCTTGCATCCCCCTTTCCGCACAGTTCACACATCCTCTTCTCTCGAGAGAGCCAAAACCTATTGAAACCCTCCATACAACCACACCTCATCTTCGCTATAATTTCCTGACTTCCTTTCTCTCCTTTCACACACAAATATTGCGCTCTTGCCCTTGGCATAATCCACACATAGTTCCCGTTAAATCTTGACTCTCTTATTCTCTCTTCCCCTTCTGTCTTCTCTCTCTCCATGCTGTTTTGCTTAACCAATTCATAAACCTTCCTTCCTTCCTCGTGCATTCTTCTCACTTTATCCATCTGTAATCCATTCATTCTAAAATACCGTTCCCTCTCCGCCTCCATCTTCCCAACCCCTCCCCTGTTCTCCTTCTCCCACCAACACTATCTAACCAGCCTACTTCCCCCCTCTTCCAAAAATTTCTCCTCATATTTATACGCCCGGCTCCCTGCTAGAATTCCTACACTCGTTCTCCCCGTCTCCCTCCTGACAATATAATTAGGCGTGTTCCTTGCCAACCCCAGGGTCCACTTTACATACCTCTCCTGCGTTCTATTTACCTCTTCACTTTCCTTCCACCCCCACACCTCTACCCCATACAATAGCCCACTCATCACTAGTGAATCAAACAATTTCATTCTCCTTCCAAAGTCATCTGCGAATAACTTCATTCCCAACCCCCACACCTGCCTCATCACCACATTTGCCCTCCTCACTCTCTCTTTTATGTGACCATCCACTCCTCCATTCCTTCGAAACACGAAGCCCAGGTACACAAACTCTTTCACCTCCTGTACCTCCTTCCCCTTCCACTTCCACTCTCCTTCCTTATCCGTTCCCTCTTCTTTTCTGAACACCATAACCTTGGACTTTTCCGCATTCAGCTCTAACCCCTTTTTATCCAGGTATCTTTTCAACCTCTTCATCATCTCCTGTAAGGTATTCTCGCTACTTGCCAGCAACATTATGTCAGCTGCATACGCTAGTGACCAAATTCTAACCCCTCCTATCCTGACTCCTCCTAATACCCCGGCTTCCAGCTTACTTTCCATATCCGCAATTAAAATCGCAAACAGCGTTGGGCTAAGTGGACACCCTTGCCTTAACCCCCTATCCATGCAGAATCCCTCCGAAATCCCCTCTCCTCCTCTTACCTTGTCTTTGGTCTCTTCATATATCTCCCTTACTCTTTCAATTAGGCATCTCTCTACTCCCCTATCCTCCATCGCCTCCCACAACCTCCCCCTATCCACCGACAAAAACGCGCCTTTGAGATCCACAAAAAACGCGTACACTCTCGTCCCCTTCTTCGTTAATTCTCTATCCACCACGTGCTGCAGAACGTAGATATTGTCGATAGTACTCCTACACGCCCTGAATCTCGCCTGCGTCTCCGGCAATATTCCTTTCCCCTCGACGTCCTTCCACAGTCTCTCTGCCACCACCATCGCGTATACTTTATACGCCGTATCCATTAGCGTATCCCTTCATAATTTTCCTGTCTATCTCTATCCTCTATCTTATACAGTGGCACTATTAACACTTCTCTCCACCCTCCTGGGAATTCCTCGCCCCTCCATACTTTCTTCACTACCTCGTTCAGCCTCTCCCTAACCTCTTGTTTACTATCAGCCATGCTCCGTTCTCTACCCCATCCAGCCCTGCTGCTTTTGACCTTTTCAACTTCCTTATCTGCTTCTCTATCTCCTCGTCATTCAAATGCTCTATCTCTACTTCCCCCATCCGTCTTCCTCGAATCTGAGCCCTGGAATGATTCTTTAAAAAATTCCCTCCACTCCTCACTCCCTATCTTCTCGGTGACCCCCACCCTACGCTTCCTAAACCTATTTATTATCTTCCAGACGTCCCCCTCTGTCTTAACATTTGCTAACTCCTCTTCCAGATCTTTCTACTTTCCCTGTTCTTTCTCCTTACACATCAATTTGAACCCCTTCCTCATTTCTATGTACTCCTGCCTTCTCGCATTACCCTCTTTTCACTTCCTGTACTTCCTCTTCACCTTCCTTTTCATATTTTCACATTTCCTATCCCACCACGGCTTCACAATTCCTTTCTTCTTCTTTCTAAATACCTTTTTTTGCACACAACCTTTCACCTACTCTTTCAGATCCTCCCATATCTCTTCCACCGACTCCCCTTCAAAGTGTACCTTTCCTAGCTGCTCCTGATACTTCTCTATCGCTTCCCTCGTCCCGGTCACCCTCTCCCCTATCGATACTTCTTCCCCGCCTTGTCTTCCACCACGCTCACCTCTCATCCACAGACTTAATGGCTGATGGTCTGATTCCACCCTCCCCTCTACTGCGAATTTTTCCGTCTCCTCCCATCCTTGCATATTCAGGACCACATAGTCTATCACCGATACCCCCACCTTACTTACATATGTGTATCCTCCCTCTTCGTACCCAGTTGCCATACCATTCGCCACCGCCCAGCCTCTATCCTCCATCCAGTTCCTCAGAATCTCCCTCTTCTTATTCATTATCTTATCCTTCGATTTCCTTCCAAAGCTCTCCCCTTCCCTGTAAAGTCCCCCTTCGCTCCCCATTCTCGCATTAAAGTCCCCACCCAGTACCACCATACCCTCTTCTCTTTCGCCCAGCAGGTCTTCCACTCTTTCTTTAATTCTTTCCATCCCATCCTTGTTGTACACTGTCACAAACTTACACTTTATCCCTCCTATTTTTATTTCCCTCATTTGCACTCCCTCCCCCTCTTCCTCTCCATGAACTTTTTCCTCTAATCCATCTCTAACCCCGGTTATAATTCCCCCACTGGCCCTTCCTTTCTTCTTCACTCTGACCGCCTCCTGAAGTCTCCATCTATACCCCCTTGGTAGCTTTGGCTCTATTCTATCCCATTCCTTTCTTTCTACCCACGTCTCTACCAGTCCCACGACATCAAATTCCTGGATATACCGCCAGAACTCCTTGTCCTTCTTCTTTACCCTTCTACGTTCCAGTACAGCACCTTCACTACTCCTCTACCCTGCATTACCCCCACCCCCCTACTTCTTACGAAAGAAATCCCCCTGCACTTCCTTCAAGACCCCTTTCTCCTCATCCCACACCCACATCTTCCCGTCCACTCTTATTTTCCGATATTCTACCTTCGCCGATCTCCCTTCTCTCCTCTCCCTCCTAGCCCTGTCGTGCAGAATTCTCTGCACATCCCTTTCCTTTTTCCTCAAATCGTGATCGATGAAAACTCCCTCATCCTTGTATTCTACTCTTATTCCGCATTACCACCAAATTTTCTTGCCAGCTCTCCAGCTCCACAACCGCCACTTCCTTCTCCTTCTTCCCCTCCAACTTAATTTTTCCTACCCTGCCTTTAACACACCCTCTGTAGCAGGTCTTCTACGTCCTTCTTTCCTTCTCCACTCCTTAGCTTCAACCCTCTTATCACAACATTATTTCTCCTGTCTGCCTTCTCTTTTCTATCCATTCCCAACTCCATTGCCCTTATCCTTTCCCTATCCGCCCTCTCCTCCTTTTCATTCCTACGCTCTCCTACTTTATCTTCCATCATATTCTCTACCCTTTCCCAAATACCTTTAATCTCACCCCCCCCTCCCATTTCCGTCTCCTTCCATTTCCTTCCTGCCCTCCACCTTCTCAAGTCTCTTTTCCGTCCTTTCCTTCCACAACGTTATCTCCTCTTCCATCTGCTTTATTTTAACTTTTTTCTCTTTCCTTCCCCTCTGTAACACTTCTACTTCTCAAGTCCTCCCTTATGCCTTCCATCTCCTCCTTAGTCCCCCTCACTTCCTCCCTCATGTCTTCCATTTGCTCCTCAGACCCCCTCACGTCCTTCCTTAGCCCCCGGATCTCGCCCACCAGCATCCCGATAGCCTCCTTCTTTGTTATTCCCTCCATTGGGGGGGAGGGGTGACCTACGTGTTCTCACGCTTTTTTTTAAAGGTCTCTACAATTCGATTTTGTCCGTACTCTCTCGGCTGTCTCTCTTTCTCTTCAAGAGATCCTCCCCATCACTTTTGCTCGACTCTCTCTCCCTTACCTTCTCGCTTCCTTCGTTTCCACCGTTCCGCCTTCTCCCTCTCCCCGCCGTGACACGTGGAAAATTCCCTCCCCGTCCATTTCACTAGCAGCACTGACAGCACTCTCACTGCTTCCCTCCCGCTCTGCCGCCGGTAACTGAGACCTCTCAATGCAGTACCCACCGCAGCCTTAACAGCCCCTAACTCTGTTAGAACCACCCTTGACCCCTCAAAGGCCGACTACGTGTGGTAGAACTACGGTGTGGTAGAAGGGTGAAAAAGCCTATCTAACACAGGCCTTCTGGATCCCTGGGTTGAGTCCCTCCCGGACAGATTTACAGTTTTGTAATCGGGACAGGAATGACCTTCGGCCCGCATAGCTACCAAGAAACAGCCCTCCGTTTGTTATGGTGTTCTGCAGGCGGATATTTGAACATTGAGTGTCTCACTCAATGTGACCCCCCCCCCCCCCAAAGCTGTGGGTGTAGAGCGATCGTGCTCATGGCACTTTGGCACCTAGGGGTTACGAAGGTGTCTCAACGGCCTCTCGGGGACACCAGACGACCTCCCCGAGTAAACGCAGTCTTACCCTTGCATGCGGGGCTCTGCAGGGGCGGAACTTCATTTCCCTAGCTTCTCGTGGGATTAATATGGACACGCAAAACAACGAAAATGGAAAAGGAGAAGGAGGAAGAAGGGTGTTGGCGGACCGGGGTGAGGGTTTGGGCCTTGACGGGTCAATGGTTCCCTGAAAAGAAGGCTGAGCCTGTGAAGAGGCACAAGGCGGCCCAGCAGCCGACGAGCAGAGAGTAGTCGGGAGCTGCCAAGATTTGTGACCTCCTTCTGCAGAGGAGAGGTCTTTGTATTTGTCGCAGCCGACCCAACGGCTACAGCTTGGCTACTCAAAGCGGTGGTCGAGACAGTGTCGTGGGAAGGCGTATCCCTGAAGGTGGGTGGGTTAAGTTGCTCCAGAAGATGGTGAGGGCTACCTCGTGGTTCTCGGGTAAACCGGATGACCCGTCTGAGGTGCTCCGTCGGTTGGAGGGAATTAAACCCTCACTGAAGACAGCGTCCTTGCGAACTGCCAAGCACGAAAAGCCTCAGGAAGGGGACATACTAGCAGGCACTAGGCATCTCTCATTTGTGTATATTCCTGAGTCCCAAACGAGGGCCCTTGCGGCCCTCAACAACAGGCCCTTCTATAACTTTGGGCAGATTAACTGTAGGGTTACCGGCCAAGGATAGGCGAGCCTGATGAGATGCAGGAAGATCGGGAGCAGACCTAAATAACTACTCCTGGTCTAACCATTACCCAGATTAACTTGCATCACAGCAAAGACGCCTCTGTAGTTTCGCAGAGGGGCATGGATGCTAGGCATACAAGTATCTCGCTAATCCAAGAACCATGGTTAGTTCGAGACACCATTAGGGGATTAGGGGTGGCTGGTTTTATTTGTTACAGGGACCCCAAGACGGCCAAACCAAGGGCGTGTATACTGACGAAGGAAGTTAGCGCTGTCCGACTGCTTGAACTATGTTCTAGAGATCTGATTTCGATAGCCATCGATCTCAAAGAAATAGGGAGGCTAGTTCTGGGATCAACTTATTTTCCTTATGACAGTGATACCAACCCAACAGTGGAGGTACGTACACTGGTAGAATATTGCAAGATAAGAAATATTCGTCTTCTGCTGGGGTACGATGCCAATTCCCACCATACTTTGTGGGGTAGCACAGACGTCGACTCAAGAGGTAATGACCTACTGGAATACCTAATTACTACTGATTTAGATATTCTTAACACGAGGAATACCCCGACGTTCCGTAATTCGGTCAGGGAAGAAGTCATTGACATCACTCTCTGCACCAGTAGTTTTAGGGATAGTATCAAGAATTGGAGGGTTTCAGATGAACCCACTCTCTCAGATCACTTACAGATAGAGTTCGTGTTGGAATCCGTTGTAGCCGCTGGCCCTAAATAGATCAGAAATCCAAGAAAACGGACTGGGATCAGTTTTCCGCGGAACTAAGATGTGCAC
The DNA here is from genome assembly GCA_932178445.1 of Andricus quercusramuli. NCBI lineage: Eukaryota > Metazoa > Arthropoda > Insecta > Hymenoptera > Cynipidae > Andricus > Andricus quercusramuli. Next base: position 67,199 of record CAKNXH010059092.1, read on the forward strand.
TTTCCGAGGTTTCCAGGTCAATTCGAGACGTGGACACCCTGGAGGTAGCAGCCAAAACTTTCACGGAAGCCATCGAAGCTCCTTATGAAAGTAATTGTCGACCTGCACGAGTCCGAAAGGCCGGCGAGACACACTGGTGGAACAGGGAACTCGAAGAGCTTCGCAGGGAAACCAGGGAGAGGTTCAGAGGTGCCAGTACTGGCAAAACGAAGGAACTATGGGCGCCATTCACAACGATGAGGCACGAATAGAGATGCAAATCGAATAGACATGAATAAGGCAAATCAGGAGAGCTGAACCAACTTTTGCACAGACATCGAGAAGGGAGCTGAGGCGACCAGACTGTACAAGCTGCTTTCTCAAAATCCGGACGCTATTCTCGGCACTCTGAAATTGCCCCGAGAGGGACACTCAGAGTCGGACTGGGATACCTTGGCCCATCTGATCAGGGCACATTTTTCAAGCTTTTCAAGGTCTGGAGAAGGAGGGACGGACACTTAGAGGCAAGCAAAGTCACCTGCGGCCCAACTGGGCTCGAAACGGCGGCTGGATAACGAGATTGTCACCACTGCCAGAGACAGGTGGGCCCTGAAATTCTTCAGTCCTTACAACTCTCCTGGCCCGGATGGCATATATCCAGCCCTCTTACAGACTGCTAGAGAGATCTCCATAGGGCTGGTAGTGAGACTTGCTAGGGCTAGTCTGAAGTTGGGATATGTCATGACGGCATGGAGGGGTAGGTGATTAGTGTTCATTCCGAAGGCAGGTAGGATCGGTTATACTTCACCCAAGGATTTCCGGCCCACCAGCCTAACTTCTTTTCTACTAAAAACAGTGGAAAGACTTGTGGATAGTTATATCCGCGATAAGGTCTTGGCAAGAAGACCGCTTCACAAGGATCAACACGCCTATAGGGCTGGTCACTCGACGGAGACGGCCCTAAGCGGAGCAGTGAACCTGATTGAAGGTCAACTAAAGGAGAAAGGCCTCGCGATCGGTACCTTTCTGGACATCAAAGGAGCCTTCAATAACATCTCTGGAGGGGTGATCAGGGCAGCCATGCTAACACATGGTGTGCCTACTGCAGTCGTGGAATGGACGTGCCACATGTTGGCCAACAGGAATCTAACTACGACTAAGGGCGATGTCACTCTAAGTGGAACCATTGACTCGGGATGTCCGCAGGGGGGACTTTTATCGCCCTTGCTGTGGTGCCTAGTAGTGGATGAACTGCTTCATTTACTCTCGAGTCAGGGCCTTCACGTCATAGGCTATTCGGACGATATATTGGCTATTGTGCGCGGTCAGCATCTGGATGTGCTCTTCGGAGTAATGCAGCAAGCAGTGATTATAGTAGATTCATGGTGCATGAAAACGGGATTATCGGTTAATCCGAGTAAGACTATATATATAATTATAAACCTACCGATGGTGTTCTCGCGTTGTCGTCGCGGTGGGGCTTGAACTTTCCTCTCTTGAATTTGACGGCTATGTTGGCTGTAGCATTGTTAGTGATAGGGTTCTCCATGCCAGACAGGCAGATAATGAAGAGGAAAGGGACTAAGAGGAACACCAAAAACACATTCATCACGGAGAAGTTCTTAAATCTATATAGACGGAGATCGCTTCCCGAGGATCGTCGGGGCGCCCCTAGTGCCACCGCTGGGGGTGACAGCATGCAAGCCGGTGGTGGTGAGCTACGTGAAGGACAGGTTGATTTCACCGGGATACCGAAAGGGCTACTGCCCAGCCAGAACATCGGCAAAAGGCGTTAAGCAGCAGGACATCAGTTGCGCCTGCGGAGGATGTTTCGACTGGGATCCCACAGCGGACCACTTCCGCAGGAATGCCGCGGCAGCGTATCAACTTTCAAGCCCAACATGATGAGTACTTGATACGCTGCCAATTTGAACACGAGACGGGAGCGACCACAACTTCTCTCGACGGGATGGTCTTTCGCCAAAATTTTGTAGCGAATTTTCCGGAAATGAGAGCAGTAACACAAGACGACCTTGAGCAGCGAAGGCGTCAGATTATAGACAAGAACCTCCTCCCTGAAAAACCCATCAACCGGGTAAGATCAGAGGTTGAGAATGCATTCCGCCAGCAACTCCAGGGTGCGCAAGTCAAAAAGAGGATTTTATGGACGTCGGAAATGAATGGAGACGTGATCAAATGTCACTTTCAGGCAACAGCATGGCGCGGACCCATCAGGGGCGAATAACATCGTCTCTTGTTGGGTATTTATCCTGAAGTAGCCTATAGAGTGGCTGAACAACATCTTACTGATCAGTTAAGATCCATTAGGCGGCGCCACCTTATATCCGTGGTCAAAATAAGTAACATCGAAAAACAGGTGCAACAACAACTAGCAGCACCTGTAATGCAGCCCACAGATGCGGTGGAACAGAAGGTTCATATACCCGTGACACGAGACGCTATAGATGAGCGAGGGCCGGATCTGAGGGATGTAGCAGGGCGACTGTCTCTGTTCTTGCAGCGGGATATGAGCTTGCTGCCGGTGCAGACTCTTGCATATTGCGCTGCGGTCACGTGTGCCAGGATGATGAGCATAAAACTCAGAGGCCAGGCTGCTACCAAATATACCCCAAGAAAGATGTCAGTCCCTCCATGGAAGTTTCGACTTCAAGGCGAGATTAGTAAAATAAGAGCAAAACTGGGACGGTTGTACCAATTTCGAAAGGGCAATCGGTCTCAGAGACTGACTCGCCATGTGGAGGTGATCCTTTGCCCACATAACATCAGTTCACGAACATCTACGAACCTGGACGGAGTGATTGACTATCTTAAGCAGAGGTTCATGGTCCTGTCAGCGCGACTGCGACGATTTAAGAGAGCGATCATGAGAAGGAATGACAATAGGACTTTTGTAGCAGACGAAAAACGTTTCTATCGTGGACTTGCAGATATCAAAAACAACACTCCAAATTATTGTGACCCACCTAGGATCGAGGAAATGGTCAAATACTGATCGAGCATCTGAGGTACTCAAAGGTCAAGTCAACTAGACACGACGTGGCTTCGCCTAGGCAAGAACAGAGTTGCACGGTTGCCTGGGATGAATAGCCCATCCATATTTGCATCCGATGTGACTCGTATCCTGAAGAGGACTAAGAACTGGAAAGCGTCGGGTGTGGATGGGGTGCACAGCTTCTGGTATAAATACCTGGAGGTTCTAAACCCCTCCCTTACTGGGGCCCTTCAAACCATCTTGGAGAACTCAGATTGCTTGCCTTCTTTTATGGCGGAAGGCGTAACGTATATGATACCCAAAAAGGTAGACGCTGGTAGTCCTAGTGATTAACAAACAATCGCCTGCCTCTCGACCCTCTATAAGTGCCTCGCGGTTATAATTTCTGACTTCTTCTATAAAAAAGGTTGCTGTCGAGGCTCTCGTGGTTGCAAGGACCAAGTTACGATTGACAGTGTGGTTGTATTGCATGCGAATCACCACCAACGCAATTTGCACATGGCCTACATTGACTACCAACAAGCGTTTCCCTCCATACCCCACGATTATTTACTTGAGATCCTTAAGACATATAAGATCTGTCCGCGCGTTATCCAATCTTTGGGTCACGCTATGCACACGTGGTGCACAAAGATTAAATGTTTTAGTCGTGGGATGATGAGGGATACCCGGTCCTTGCCCATTAAACGAGGAATCTTCCAGGGTTATTCATTCGTCTTTTGGGTTCAAAATTGAGGTGGGAGTGGATGAGTCTCAACTCACCCACCTCCTGTACATGGACGATATAAAGATCTATGCAAGCTCAGAGTCGAAGCTAAACAGCCTACTTAACATCTTGCTGCAGTTCTTCTATGACATCAGGATGTCTCTGGGTTCAGAAAAATGCAGAAAGCTGCATTTGTCCCGTGGAGAGATAAATGCTCCGCTGATACTGGATGACCACACTCTGATTGAGACAATGTCGATAATAGAATCGTACAGGTACCTTGACATATTGTAGGTGAGGGGTCCACTCCACTCTGCAATTAAAACGGCACTTGAGACTGCTTTTTCGGGCCGCCTTAGTCGGATTCTGGCGTCTGGCCTTTGTTCGAAGAACATTACAAAGGCAATTAACACCCATGCCATTCCTCTCCTAACACACTCCTTTGGTTTGGTCACCTGGTCCATGACTGACTTCGAGAGGCTCAGCAGAATCATCCGCGTGAAAATGTCTGAGCACGGAATGCACCATGAAAGGATAGCTGTAGAGAGAATAGTTTTGCCACGCAAGCTTGAAGGCAGAGGGATTTTGGATGTTCTTCGATTGTGTGACTCTCAGGTGACGCAATTACGCGCATATTTCCAAAACAGGACTAACATCTCACTCCACAACTACATCTGTAGAGTTGACCTGTATACCCCCTTAAAACTGGTAACCGTTGACTTCCACAACATTGGACATCTCAACGCTGAACAGCTAGCTGCTCAGTGGCGAGGTAAACAATTTCCCAAACAACACCCCCAAACATTAGATCTTCCTTGCGTGGATAGTGATGCCTCAAACCTCTGGTTAAGGCGGGGAGAACTCTTTCCGGAAACGGAGGGATTTGTCATTGCCATTCAGGACAGGGTAATCAAGAGAAGGAATGACCGAAAACACATTCTCAATATGTTGGCAGCTATTGACAGATGCCGCCTTTGTGAAAATCCCAATGAGAACATCGAGCACATCATTAATGGCTGTACGATGCTTGCCTCGCAAGAATACACGCGCAGACATAATGCTGTTGCTGGGATCATTCACAAACAAATTCCCCTGAACACTGGCTTACTAAAGAGATTTGAGCCTTACTACAAATATAGCCCAGTTAAAGTACTGGAGAACGAACACCATCTCCTTTATCTAAATAACGTAAATATTTTGAATCGTTGATCTCAGTCGTTGGCATAGGAACTAGCGTTTGTAAGAAAGATGGATCTCTATGAATGGACTCTCCAGAATGAATGTTGAATCCCTATAGGGCTCTCCGGGATGATTGTGTGAATCCCTATAAACGGGCTCTCCATTATAAACGTTGGATCCCTATAAACGGGCACTCCAGGAAGAATTTTTGAAACCTATGAACGGGCTTTCCAGGATGGATGTTGGATCCCTGTAGGGCTCTCTAGTGGGAATGTGGGATCCCTATAGACGGGCTTTCCAGTGTATGTATTCGCGAATTATGACGAATGCGCAAGCAGAATATAGAGTTCCGAAACAACGACTGAAATCAATGATTCTACTAATTACTTGCCGCGTTTTGCGACCGTGTTTAGTAGCGAAGTACCAGGTCATGAGTACCTGTGGTATGGATGGTGGGCCCATTTAATAATAATAATAATAATAGAAGAATCAGCCACGCAGCTTTGGGCTAACTCCTCAATGCAACGAATTGTGCGGTTACGACACCAGTATCGCGTACTGCCACCCACAATAGGCCTCTCTCGGATGGAGGCCATGGTTCAGTTGGGAGTGGCAATAGGAACGAACCGAGGCTCCTTACCTGTTGGCAAAGAAGCTCACCGGCGCGAAGAGGATTCATGAAGAGGTTACATGACCGCTGGGTCAATATGCACCCGGAATATGCTCGTAAAACGTCTCAGTACTTAAGAGATCAGTTATCCTTCTTGCGAAAAAACGGATATGAAGCTCTTTATCAACAAGAAGAGGAACAACATCCTCGAGCGAACATTCCACTCGTTCCAGAAAGACCACCTGTGCAGATAGCCGATAGTACCAACATGAGAAGTAGGAGATCTATCCGCCAAAAAGTCTTCCTCGGGATGGACAAATTAGCCGAAGCCAATACTGCTCTCCCCGATTTGCTCCTGGACGATGTCGATCTCTGGAATCTGAACTGTGTAGTTTACGAGAAGGTGGTCTCCCTGCTTAGCGACAATAGAAGTAACGATACTTCAGTACGTCTGACTAAGACTCGCGAGCGTGTTGCACAGCCTAAATTCAAAATTGAAATGGCGAGACGGCATGCACCAAATGTTCAGTGCGTGATTAGCTACATAACATCAAATAAAAAGTTCACTCCAAATGTTAGAGCACTGTCTCGAAACTTAAGGAAAGCAAATTACACGCTGAATAAGTGTAAACTGTTGACCATCAAGCAGCACTGGATGCAAAAAATAAGATCTCTTTCAACAGCGAGTTAAGTGGATTCAGGAAAATTCCACCTTTTCTACTCATCCTTCCCGTCTGTTCAATAAAGCGTCACATGCCGTTAAAAATCTGCCTACTCGAGGAGAGATTCAAGTCTTCTGGGAGCAAGAATATGGAGATACTTATCAGCTAAATGAAGGCGCTTTTGATATATCACTCTTTCGTAACTTTTGCCAAAGGTAAAGGTTACAAGGTCCAGAAGAAGAGTGTCCACTAATTACTGCTGAAGAAGTGAAGAAAGCTATCGCTAGAACAAAGAACTTTTCAGCGCCAGGGCCAGATAAAATCAACAACTTTTGGTGGCAGAAGTTTACTTCTACGCACCAACATCTAGCACGTATATTTACTACTTTCTTAAACGGAGAAAAACCCGTCCCGCAGTCGCTAGTGGAAGGACGCACGGTATTGATTCCTAAGACCAGAGATTTGTCAAATCCGAAGAACTACAGGCCCATAGCTTGTTTAAACACCAGCTACAAGCTATTCACTAGCATCCTCAAAGAGAGGATATTAACATCTATTGAGCCGGTATGTAGTGTAATAGTTGAACAACGTGGATTCAAGAGAGGGCTGGCAGGTTGCAGGGAGAACCTGTTAATAGACAGGTATATTACCCAGGACTCGATCAGGTATCGACGCAATCTTTCCATGACTTGGATTGACTATCGCAAGGCACTCGATAACACCAACCATGAGCTACGTATTAGGCTCCTTAAATGCATGGAGGTGCATCCAAAAATAGTGAGGTGCATAAAAGAGCTTATTCTCTTGTGATGAACAAGATTTGGCATAACATCTCACAAAAGACAAGTGACTACAAGTTATGTCACATATAAGAGGGGGGTCTTTCAAGGAGACTCTCTAAGTCCGATACTTTTCTGCATCTCCCTCTTGCCTCTATCTATTGTGCTCCGAGGCAAAAGCTCTGGATACCTATGTGGCCCGCCTAAAAAAAGCAATTGTTATGAGCTTCGGACTGGACAAGTGTGCCTGAGTCGAGTGTATTTTCTTATTACTTTATTAATTTGTTTGTTTGTGTAATCGTTTTGTATTAGGATTTGTTTAACATTTTATAGTTCCTTTTATAAGTTTTCTTTATCTGTTATGGAGACAGCTCTGTATACAAGGGAGTTGATGACCGATTGCTTTTGAGATGGGTGGTGGTGGGAGGAGGCATGCAGGTATCTGTTTGTATGCATGGGTTTTCTGTAAACTTCATGTCCTAATGTTTTATCGGATCTTTTGTAAACTAGTTCGTCCGAGAAAGGTAATTTTCCGTTTTATTTAATTTCCATGTTGAACTGGATATGAGGGTGTATTTGATTGATGAAATCGAAAAATTTGTGTAGTTCATCTAGTCCATGTCTCCAGATGACAAAAGTGTCGTCAACGTAACGGCACCAAAATTACCGTTTAAGCTTGGATTTGTTAAAGATTTTAGTTTCTAGATTTTCCATAAAAATGTTGGGTATTACAGGTGAGATTGGGGATCCCATTGCTGCTCCTAAGGTTTTTTCGTAGAATTGGTTATTGAAGGAGAAATAGGTATTAGTGAGACAGTTTTCTATCAAAGGTGTGAGATTGGAGGATATATTTGCAAAGGATTTAATAATATCGATTGTGTCAGAAATTACCGTAGTAGCAAGATAACTGCAGACTGGCGCAAGCTGGGCGCCAGAAAAAGAAAAATCTGTTTGCAGCCTGGCACCCGGCTGGTTCCGCTTTGGCGTGCTGTTCTGGCACCAGAGTCTGGTGTAGCAGGTCCTGGCCCAGACTGGTCATGATATACACCAGACAAAATTAAAATAACGTTGAATGGTACTAAATAGGTTTCTGTAATAGTTTTACACTATATTTGAGTCCTTTCTGGGAGAATATACTGCGGAGACGTCACAAAATTCCAGGAGACCCACTGTAATATTAAAACAAAACCTGTTGTCGTATAAGCTTGCATGCTTGCATGTTTGATCATACTTGTGAATCGTTTAAATTTCCGATTGCTAGATTTTGAATTTCATTATTTATTTTCTACATTAATTACTAGTCTTTAAACTAAATACCAGAATCTGGTTTCTTTATTCACCAGATTTTGTTTTTCGTCTGGTCTGATCACTTCTCCCTCCAGTCTGGTCGACTAGAGGGAGCAGATGCTAAGCCAGACTCTGGCCTCTGTCATACAAGACAGACGTTGCGTAAAGAGAAATACTAGGTCAAAACTCACTAGGATGTTTTGGGTTGAATGTGAATCTGTTGTATTTTTCTGATGCAGGCAAAAGAGTTTTGGACTTGTGCGATAGAGTTTCCTGTGAAAGTATTAAGTTTTTGGGCGAGAAAGCATGCTAGGTTGTAAGTTGGTGAGTTTATTGCGCTGACGATCGATCTGAGTGAGATGTTCTTTTTGTGGATTTTTGGGAGTCCGTGAAGTTGTGAAGAGATGAGATTATTAGGTTTTAATTTAGATATTGTTTGGCTGTCAAGATTTGAGTCTTTTAGAAGGGTTTTTGTTTTTCTGACGATTATTTTTGTGGGGTCTTTTTTAAGTTTTCTATATGTATCGTCAGTAAGAAGGTCCATTATTTTGTTGTTATAGTCTTCTTTATGCATTATTACTGTTGTGTTGCCTTTGTCTGCGGGTAATATTATGATGTCTTTAGTCTGATTAAGATCTTTAATAGCTGTTTTTTCTTGTTTTGTTAAGTTTGAAGAGGGAAGTTGGGCTTCGCGTAAAATGTTGGCCGTCCTACGCCGTATGTCATTCGCTTTTTCGGGTGGAAGCGTATATATTCTGGATTACACATTACTGATGACTTCTTCTTACGGGATTTTGGAGGGAGCAACTGCAAAATTATGGCCTTTAGATTCTTTAGACGATTCTGAATAATAATAATTATTATTATTATACCATTAAGCCATTTCCCTTTCGGGGTAGGCGTGACTTGCTCGGTTGGAAACTAGTGGGATAGGTATATAGGTGTAAAGTAGGTTGTTATATGGTATAAGGTAGATAGGTATATAGGTATATGTGTTAGGTATAGATATTTTAAATTGATCTGGAGTTTTCGTGTTATTTATTCAAATGACACGTTCACTCCGCAACACTGCTCCGACCCAGGTTGCTGATCAATCTCTCTAGCGATCACCCCAAGTGAGGAGCCTCACAAAATTGTTATGTATGGTTCCCCACTTGGGCCCATTAGTATCCAAGGTCTTTGTTTCAGGCATCATTCACTCTATTGTCACTCTGTTTATAAACTATTTGTGGCCACACTTTTCTGTCCTGGCATACTACTCTAGCTTCCTTTATGTCCATGCATTTCTTCATGCAAGCTCTTCTGTTCCTATGACTTCTTACGTCTCTTCGGATTAATGTCTCATTTACAGATTCTAACCATTCTTTCGGCGGACTACCTCTGGGCATTCTGCCATTTACTTTACCTTTATATACTTGCTTCGTCAGTCGTTCATCTTTCATTCTTTCAAGATGTCTGAACCATCTTAACTGATTTCTTTCCCATATGTCAACTAGCGTCTCTCCTGTACCACATTCTTTGAGGATTATCTCGTTTCGGACTTTGTCCATCACTGTTTTTCCGCATATTATGCGCAGAGGTTTCATGCCGATCGCGTTGATTTTACTCCTGTCCTTTTCTTGACAGGTCCATGCCTCGCTACCGTATAGTACAGTTGGTACGAATATGGAATTATGTATGGCCATTTTAGCTTTTTTTTATACGTTTTTATTTGTGAGGATGGACCCTGCTCTACCGATAACCTGCTTACCCTTATTTATGCGCCTATCTAATCCCCCATCTATTTTTCCGTCGCTAGTGAATAGACTACCTAGATATACGTACTTGTCAACTTGTTCTAATCTCACATCATTTAGGACAATCTTGCATATTGTTTTCTCACTTTTTCCCTCAAAAACCATGACTTTCGTTTTATTCACGTTAATTTTGTGGTCCATGTTCTTCAAGCTTGTGATAAGTTTATTCAACATTCTTTGCAAGTCTTCGACTGATTCTGCCATAACAATCTTGTCATCTGCGAAAGCCAACCCACGTACTTTGACGGTTTCGAGATCTATACCTTTTTCGTCGAAGAGGGCAGTTCTTAGACACTTATCCATGAATATGATAAACAGCCACGAGGACATAACGCATCCTTGCTTCACGCCTTGCATAATATCGATTCAGTCACTCAGTTTTCCATTTACTCTTACACTTGCTTTACTAACCGTGTATATTGTTTTTATTGCTTGTAGGAGCCCTCCATTCACTCCATACTCTTTAAGGACTTCCCAAAGTTTACTTCTATTTACCGTGTTGAATGCTTTTTCTAGGTCAATAAATGCACAGAAAACTTTCTTTCCTACTCTCAAGCTTTTTTCTGTGATCTGTCTTAGGCTAAATATCTGATCTGTACATGATCTTCCTGGCATAAATCCACTTTGGACTTCCCATATCTCCTCTTCTGTAATTTCCATTACCCTACGAATAAGTATTTTTGAGTATATTTTACTTACGGTACTTAGTAGGCTGATACCTCTGTAATTACTGCAGTTGCTTTTATCTCCCTTTTTATATATTGGTACAATAATCGCCTTTCTCCAATCGTCTGGGACTTCTCCTGTCTCGAAACATAAATTTATCAATTCGCACAACCTGTGAGGTATGTACTCGCCACCGTATTTAAGCATTTCAGCGCTAATACTGTCTATACCAGCAGCCTTACCGTTTTTCAAGTTCTTAATTATATCTCTGACCTCAGTGACACTGACTTTTTCAATTGGGTTTTCTAATGCATTATGTTCAATGTCGTAGTTTTGTTGCCCTATATCGTCACCTCCTAATAGTTCTTTAAAAGAGTCTTTTAAAGCGTCTGCTATCCCGTCTATATCATATAGCATTTCACCTTTGCTGTTTCTCATGCTAACAAACTCTGTACTTTTACTTCCCTTCATCTCTTTAAATAATAGTTTCATAATTTCTTCAAAGCAGTTTTTTATTTTGTTCTCTTCTTCTGTTCTGGTTTTCTTTTTACTCTCTTTGACTAGACGTTTAATTTTCCTCTTTTTGTGTCTGTAATCATTTTTGAGTCTATTTCTCTCCTCATTGCTAAGACCTGTCATGTTCAACGTTCTTTTGTACGCTTCTTTCATTTCTTGTTGGGCTGCCGCAATTTCATCGTTCCTTTCGCCAGACTTTTTTCCTACCCTCGCCATACCACACACTTCAATCGCAGTTTCAACAATGGTATCCCGCAATAAAGCCCACGCACCTTCTATATCTTTATTCCTTTCAAGCGGCTCCCAAATTGCCTTATCTATGCGTTCGTTTATCTTATTCTGAAAATCTATTTGTACTTCCGGTTTCTGTAAATTTTCGACCTTGATTCGCGTTTGTTTCGTTTGTTTGGTTCTCTTTATTCTCCACCCCCGCCCTAAGTTCATCTTGGAAAATAAAAGGTAATGATCAGTATTGCATTCGGTCCCCCTTATGACTCTTATATCTGTAACTAGTTCTCTTAGTCTTTCATCTGCAATAACGAAGTCAATTATACTGCGGTTATTTCCTTTACACCAGGTGTAAGTATGGATCATTTTATGTCGGAACCAGGTATTTGTAACAAATAGGTCCTTCTCTAAGCATAAGCTAACTAATTTTTCCCCATTATAATTTTTTCTTGTTGGATCCTCAAAATTACCTAGTACCCCTCCCGTATCTGTATCCTGACGTTGGACGCCGACCCATCCGTTCATATCTCCTAACAAAATTATTCTTTCACCTTGGTCGCAAGTACTTATTGTATCATTTAAAGTGTCCCAGAAGGCGTCCTTAACTTCCCTCGAATCGCTATCAACTGGTGCGTAGCACGCTATGATAATCTTCTGATCCCTACCTTCATTCTAGCCCATAGCAATCTGGGTGATACAAAATTATGCTCTATGAGATGCTGTCTTGCTTTTTCATTCATAATTAAACCGACCCCTTGACTACGATGTGATTCGCTATCTACTCCTGACCATATTTCACAACCGCCTTCCAACACCCCATTTTCTATTTGTATAAATTCGCGACCCTTTTTCTTCGTCTCAGGTACACAAAGAATGTCAAGTTTCCTTACGTGCATAGTTTCTCGTAGTTCTCTTATCTTAAGATCATTCACTCTTCTAGCATTCCAAACACCCAGTCTCCGTTCATCGCCCGAAACACGACCTTTACGTTTACCGTGTGCATGCCTTTGGTCAATCCGAGTTTCAGTCCATTCCGAGGCTACTTTATTGTTTGTATTATTCATGTTTAGATTGTACTCCCAACTATCACCTGTATGCGCGAGATTTGTTTTGCGAGTCGAAATCATGTCCGAATTAAGCAGTGATTTGTCTCATGGTGGAGTCAATCTGTAACGTCAGTCCCACCAAAACTTCTGTTACTGGGGGGGCGGGGGGATAAGGACATGAGAAAGGAAGCCGAGAGTCGCAATAGGTGGGTGATTTAGGCTGATAAGGTCACCAGCCTTAAGCAGCGTTCTATTAGATAAAATGTACAAAAACGTATTTTTTTCTTCTGGGAAATATATTAAACTTCATGAGACTGGCGGAAACTCCGAATATCATTTTTTATTGAAGGTCGAAAAGAAATATACTTTTTCATGAATAATTTTATGCAAAATGAGCATGAAAAAGAATAAAGTCACTTGAAATCTCCCGGAATATCTGAAGCTATTTGAATTCACATGAAGTCACGTGAATTCACGTGAAGTCACTTGAAATCATCTGAAATCACCTGAATTCACTTGAAGTCACTTGAATTCTCCTGCAGTCACTTGAAATCTTCTGAAATATTTGAAGTCATTCGAACTCACGTGAAGTCACGTGAAGTCACTTGAAGTCATGTGAAATCCCATGAAGTCATTTGAAGTCACTTGACTTCTCCTGGAGTCACTTGTAATCTCCTGAAGTCAGTGAAATCTTCTGAAGTCATTGAAATATCCTGAAATATTTAGAAGTCAGTAGTAGGTGTACACCCAATTGGTCGAGTTGTCAACCCCTCGGCCCTTAACTGTGAATTTTTAACAAAAAAGGTACTTTCTCATCCAATGGAATTTTCAACCAAAAACATTAATTTTTATCTAAAAAGAATAATTTTCCACCAAAAAAAAAGGAATTTTCAACAAAATATTCAAATAAGTTATAAACCTTAAACAAATGTTTTTTAACAGTGTCTATCAGATTGATCTACCTTATTATATTTGATGTTAGTCTTATACGATCACTGACCAAAGATTTTTCGGTCATGAAAGAAAACAAATTTTACCAAATTTTTAATTTTTTAAACTAAAAAGACTAATTTCCAACCTTCAATTATGAATTTTGAACAAAAAAGTTAATTTTCAATTAAATAGTTGTATTTTCTACTAAAATAATTGATGACTTTCCAATCAAATTTTTGCATTTTTTAATGAAACTATCTTAATATGTAATAAAATACGTAAGACCGCGTATCAGAGAAAGATATTTTAGTGGTCGTTGTAGAAAAATAATCAGAAATCTCAATCAATATACAAACAATTAGGGTATATCAGGACCCTTCAACCTGTAATAATTTTAGGAGTCAGTGGCGGCGTAGCATGGGTTGGCACCCGGGGCGGTCGCGGTGTGGCACTTTGATTTTGTCACCCCTTATTGCCCCTTATTGGCACCCCTTGGTGCTTGGCACCGGGGCTGGTACCCGGGGCGGACCGCCCCCATCGCCCCCCTCTTACGCCGCCACTGTGAGGAGTTTATTATTATATTGCTTGGTGTAACATATTAGCAGGCTGTGTATTTAAGAAAATGGTTACCTTCATAATTTTGTTATTTTCGTAAATGATATTTTTTATTCTCTGCTTTTTACGCTATAGTATATTTTTATTTAACATTAAGGAAGGTTTTGAGTATCTAAGAGCTTTCAACTGGTGCACATACATTAGAAGCAAAATTAATTGCCTAAGGAAACAAAAACTGACAAAGTAGATATTTCAAATAGTCATTTTTGGGTATTTAAAATTATTTATTTCTAGCTAACTTGAAAAATACCTCAAACAAGTTAGGTGTCTCTACGGAAAAGAAAATACTACCAAAAAAATTGATGAGAACAGATTCAAAAGATTTTTTAAAAGTAGCTTTAAAAATATTGTAAGCACAAAAATGGCTAAAAAACTTGTTAAGATAAATGCTCCCTTATTAGAAGACACTTTCGTTCAATATTTAAGAGATACCCATTAATATAACAGGTTTTTAATAAGAAATGAAATCCTCTGTTCGGAAAATAATCCCCTTCTTTATCTAACATTGAATTATTGAACCACTGTGATCCCTGCGTCTGTTTAGTGTGCTAAAAATGGAAACCAATCGATATCTTGATTAAAATTCATATTTATGGTACTTGAAAATATGAGATATTTACTTTTGGCAGTACGCCGACCGTGCTAGTGATTTTAATAGGACTGTTTCGAGGGTCCATTGTGAGCGTCTCTGTCATTTGAATTGCAAATACGGTTATAGGTGGACTAGGCAAAGAAGGTAGGTTAAGAGGGTTGTGCCAAGATGTTTCTATCTCAACCTCCTGGGCGAACCAAAGTCTCCACCGCATTCAGACCAACGCTTCCCGATCCGACGAAAACCATTTTCCCAACTCATATTCCTCACTAGAAAATATATTTCCTTCTAAATTAAATTCGTGCGCTTCAGCTTTGTTACATTTCTGAAAAAATATTAACCTGTCATTTTTAAATTATAAAAAATACTAGCTAGGGAAAATAATTCTTTTCCCTCGTGCACCTACTGTTAGAATTTCCAAATTCAAACCATTTGCCTACATTTTTTACAATTAAACTCATTTTATTTATCGAGCCAATACAAATATTCTTCTAAATCTTTCAACGATTGAAATATACAATTTTTTTAAATTTGCAATCTGGAAAAACAAATTTATTCTTTAAGATTTCCTCTATCTATTAACGATATGCAATGTCGGATTATCAATTTGGAAGCCTTTGTTATCGCAATTTACAAGTAGCACTTTTTACGCGCGGCGCAGTACGTGCGCAATAGAGGACTGGCGCTCGCAACTCGCCCGCTCATCACAAATGCAATTTGTCTCGGCTTATCGTAACTAATTGTTCATTTGTTAATTTTTTAAAGACAAGATTCACATAAAATGAAATTATTAACAATACATCGAAAAACATAAATACCTTATGTTGTATAATATGACAAAATAAATAAAATAGAAAGATGCTTGTTCTACCTTTCTATTCCTTAGGAACATTAAATTTGTTTTTACATGTATCACTTTTCTTACATAAACAAAACTATATACATTCTACTTGAGTCGCTAAACAACAATATGATGCAGTACGAGAACAAGTGGTACAGAGACAACTTGGGACGAATTCGTCTGATGGCGGTAATAATATATATTTTTTTTTTGGTAACAATACATTGTTCTCTATAGTGTATCCATATTGCAAAGGATCCAATTTTTCTGCATTCGGGTTTAGACAGTTAACTTGCTAATATGTTACATAATATGCTCGATGAATATGTAAAGCTAAGAAAGCCGAAGTCGGTGGCAATTTCTCGAGATCACAGTTCGCTGTACTCCAATGATAAGTTTGATATCGAAGTTCATTGAAATTTTTACATTTCGTATTTTTTTTTTAAAACATTTACTAAATATTCTTCAACTATTTCTTGGCAGCTTCCTAAAGTAGCAGCTGACGAATCTAAAAAATTATTAATTGAATAATTATCAAAATGATATATTAACACTTCGTTTTTTCAACACTCAATTTACTTACTTCGACCAAAATCAAGAAGATATTTGTCTGGCTCGGCTCGTATGGCACTAGGTTTGGTTCCTAATTTACTAGTATAGTCGGAACTCGTTAAATGATGAGCAGCTATGATTGACCGGCATTTTCTTGGTCCCAATAAGTTTGCTAGTTTTTGCAAAGGTAAATCTCGAGTTGTACTGGCCGCGCCAATACTCATCCACAATTCCTGCAAAGTTATTAAACACGATTTTAAACTTTTTTTTATTGTATTTTCTAATTATTTTTTATAAGTGAATGAAATGTGTGATATATTTATAAATAGAATACCTGCAAACCGTTGGACGCAAAATCGTTCCAAAAATTTAGGAGTAATGTCAAAACATCTGTGTCATTCGATAAAACTAAAATTTTACCAGATTTCTGTATTGAGCAATCATTCACATGTAAAACAATTTTCGTGTCCGCTTCCTCTACATCAAATCTTTGTAGAGTTGGCATCGCAGGATCTTCTTTGAGATGAGATAAAGCAGAAATACATTCGAGTGATTGCAACGTACTAAAAACTACTTCTACTCCAGGCCATTTTGTATTGCAATTTCGTAGAATGTAATTTCTCAAAGATACTTGTAGCATTTGCTTATTTTTTTCTGACGACCAGAACTTATCTTCTTGGATTGGTAGTGGTGTATCAGACTTAATCTCGGCCAATGGAATCGATCCATCTTTTGATCGATGAATTCGCGTCGACGCCTTCGGAGAATTTGGAAAGTAGTCGTCAAATATGAAATCTATACGGTCCACAATATATGCGGAAGAACTTGAATGAACGTATGTACAAAACGCCTCGGCGAAATCTGAAAATGTTTTCAAATTTTTCAAAGACACCTTACGACAGTAAAGCATAACGTCGACAATCACACTTAACATGGCACCATTTGCAATATTGTAATCTTCATCGAGATTAAGTTTATTGACAGGTTCCAGAGTAGAGGTTAAATCGCTTTTGTCTGGAACCTTTTTTATGAGACCATCTTCTTCGAATAATATATTTGTCGGTGTAATATCATAGCTTAATAATTTCCTGATATCGTATTTACGTTCTTGTGCAATGACTATGATTCAGAAAGATTGGTGCATTGGATCTAATTTTTGAGAAGCCTTTTTTTTAGCAGGTTCTGTATAAATTGTTTTGAAAGTGGGCAGTTTAGTTTGGTGAATAGTATCTGATAACGGTACTTCCTTCTTTACAATTCTTTTTTGTCTGAAGTCATTGAATTTAGTGCAACCGATTTCGAAAACGTTGAGAATCTTTTCTGCTGCTACTTCGTTGACTAATTAACCTCCCACGAGATCTTGCAGAGGCAAAAATCCATCTTGAAAAGGATTAATTCGCTTTAAAAAATATTGCACTAATTTGTTTACAGACTTCTCAAAAAATTCTGTAGTAGATATGTTAAGCTCGTAGTGAACCGTTAGACCGTCGCTGTCATCTTGTAAGGCAAGTATTTCACGATAAAAACTATTAATTCCTAACATTTCATGAAAAATCAAATTCCACGCCGCTACTGCATTTTTTATGCGTATAACCTATGATTCCTTCTGGACCTTTAGCGGGCTTATTAATACCTGACTCGAGAGATTGATCTATTGCTGTTGATGAGAATGGCTTATTTGTTAGTTTTACCACGAATGCTCCGTTCATAAATTGCTGATATACTTCAGGCATGTCTCTTTCAAGATTTAAGCGACGAGAATAATGAGTTCTATCAGTAACTTGAAATATTGGCTGTTGTTTTATGAGTGACTGTTTATACATATTCCAATCGCCAGTTCTAAGTGATTTGCGTTTACTGTGTACGATGCCAATCATAATTAAAACATTATTAGAAAATCTGAACATTGGCGACTCCTTAGCTCTTATTGCGAGAAAATTTTCAAAATCTTTTATCAAAGGTTGTGAGTACTCGTTAAACATTTTCAATAAGTTTTTTGCTTCGTCCACACTTTTTTCAGATATTGCATTTTTCAAACCTTCAAGGATTTGTAATTCATTTGTATACTTTTCCAATCTTTCTGTTGTAAAAAATGCTTTTAATTGTAAGCGTGTGAGAGCTTCATAAATAATTAAATGTATTTTAGATGATCGGTCGTGATGATCTCCTCTTAACGCTTGCTCAGCCACATGCTTGCCAAATATATCAATCTCTATCAGTATTTGTAGCATACCATTATCTGTGATATATTTACCTATGCAACCGTACATCACGTTTTCGTCATGAAAATCTCCCATCATTATAAACAGCTTTTTAAATTCTTCATCTTTCATAAATTTTATTGGACGAGCAAGTTTATAAACGCCTTCATCGCAAGCCACCGGTAAATATAGTTGATCGAGTTGATCTGCTATTTCATTGAAATTCAACAACGCCGTATAAACAGTATCAGCTTCAGTAACCGGGTGAGGTAAAACAGGTAAAAACCCCATCTGCGAACAAGGCCGCGTATCGTCTTTGAGCAAGGAATGAAAACCGGACCAAGACGGAGTAGTTTGTTCTTTAATGTCGCATACCGACAATTGATTTTCCTCAGCAGTACTAACATTCATTCTACCTAAAAGCCATGCTAGATATTCTGATGGTATAGTACGTCGGTAAGAATCAGCTGTTATTAAATTTTCATTAGTTGTAGCTATATAACTTTGTGGCACGTTAATGCGCTTTGGAATTCTTCCAAAACTTTTTTTTATTTGACTTTTCAATGGTTTCGTGAAAGATCTCGAGTGGTGATCATCGAAATTAGTGATATTAGGTTTTCTAAAATTACTTGACAACGTTTTTTCTTGAATCAGAACTGAAACCGTGTCATAGCACTCTTCTTTACCAGAAAACGAATAACTTTTATGATCAAAATTGTCGACAGCTGCGACGGTAAAAATTTTCGGGTTAAAGTGACTTCGTAGAGGTGTCATGATTTCGGCCGATTGTGCTGCAAAAGAAGCTAGACCCATTTTGTACCGTTCTACTTCTGAATATGATATTGATAGTCCAAGATGATTAAGCTCTGTCACAATAGTCTTACTTCTTGTCTCATTATGTATAGATAATCCAGTGGAAACGTGTAACGGAGTACGTTTACGCCCGTCATTCAATATGTAATACAAAGTTTGTATTATACATTTGATCTTTATTACTTTTAAATCAAACTTATCATCTTCATTCGATTTCTTTTTTGTTAATCTTGAAGCATCAATATTAAAAAAAGCACTAAAAAATTTGACGAAATCAGGAGGAATTTCAAAGTTATACCAAGATGTTCTTAGATCATTCTCGTCGTAGTACTTATCTTTCAAGTCAAAGTCAATTTTTTTCAATGATGTACGTAAGGCGGTAGCACATTTTTTCACAGCAGACGCTTTGCGTGACCTGATAGAGTCAGCCATTTCCGATTTAGCAATTTCAGAGTGAAAAACCATTGCTGATAGATTTTTTTGTTTGGGATAAGAAAAACAAATTTTTTCTCCGAAATAATCAATAAGAGCATCTTTTACAAAACGATTGTTGAAACCATCTTTGAACTGATATTTCACCTTGATTTCAAATTCTGACGTCATACAATAGAATTTACCACCACCCTGAACCCTTAGAGTGGAGTGTAAACTCTTGGTGGGAGAGCCGCAGCGAGCGGTCCACACGTGTTAACGGAGCTGGAGTCGAGAAATTTCCCCTCGCTGATGACCCCTGGTATACAGCATCTTCTTTCTTCGAAGCTCCATTCCAAACTCTGTCTCGACCTGTCGATCCACCACAGAGTTTGTTTGCATCACCTATGCCACATATTACACAATTATCTGGTTCAAATCCTTTCTCATCAGATAGTCGAATTGTTGTTGCCTCCATTCTATCACTGGATACTTATTTTACAAAATAATACGTAACGCCATGGTCAAAGAGAAAGCCCGATGTAAACAGTAGTACAGACAGCGTGCTCAGACACGCAACGATAGAAAAAAGTAAACAAAAGAGAGTCGAAAAAAGTAAACAAATGCAATCTTGTCACAATTATTAGAATGAAGATTCCCGCGAAAATATTTGAATATTTAAAAGGCGACTCTACAACCTGTTTTAAAAAAAGATGAGTTTTCTATTATATACCAAATTATAGTAATTTTTTTGTCGGATTTAAGGAACTCTAGCACTCTCAGAAGTCAGTCGGTTATTTGAAAACAGGGAAAGAACTGAATACAAAATATAAAGTTTTAAAATTTTCATTATTTTTCTATAAACTCTTTTTATGTGTGCAGTTTTATTCAATAAAAGATTTTATAACCGCGTAACCAAAGTGCAACTTGCAAACAGACAAGAAATGGAAGACTCTACAACCTGTTTTAAAAAAAGATGAGTTTTCTATTATATACCAAATTATAGTAACTTTTTTTGTCGGATTTAAAGAACTCTAGTTCTCTCAGAAGTCAGTCGTTTATTTATAAATAGGGAAAGAATTAAAAAAAAAAAAAAAAAATTCAAAAGATTTTAAAAGAAGTTTTAAAATTTTCATTATTTTTCTATGAACTCTTTTTATGTGTGCAGATTTATTCAATAAAAGATTTTAAAACAGCGTAACTAAAGTGAAACTTTTAATTAAAAAAAAAAAAAAAAGAGTTATTGGCTCGTGTTTTAGAGGTCGGCCGGCAATCGACAAATGGGAGCATATCAACTCCTATGTAATAGAACGCTGCTTAAGGCTGGTGACCTTATCAGCATAAATCACCCACCTATTGAGACTCTCGGCTTCCTTTCTCATGTCCTTATCCCCCCGCCCCCAGTAACAGAAGTTTTGGTGGGACTGACGTTACAGATTGACTCCACCATGAGACAAATCACTGCTTAATTCGGACATGATTTCGACCCGCAAAACAAATCTCGCGCATACAGGTGATAGTTGGGAGTACAACATGAATAATACAAACAATAAAGTAGCCTCGGAATGGACTGAAACTCGGACTGACCAAAGGCATGCACACGGTAAACGTAAAGGTCTTGTTTCGGGCGATGAATGGAGACTGGGTGTTTGGAATGCTAGAGGAGTGAATGATCTTAAGATAAGAGAACTACGAGAAACTATGCACGTAAGAAAACTAGATATTCTTTGTGTACCTGAGACAAGTAAAAAGGGTTGCGAATTTAGAAAAATAGGAAATGGGGTGTTGAAAGGCGGCTGTGAAATATGGTCAGGAGTAAATAGCGAATCGCATCGTAGTCAAGGGGTCGGTTTAACTATGAATGAAAAAGCAAGTCATCATCTCATAGAGCATAATTTTGTATCACCCAGATTGCTGTGGGCTAGAATGAAGGTAGGAATCAGAAGATTATTTATCATAGCGTGCTACGCACCAGTTGATAGCGATTCGAGGGAAGTTAAGGACGCCTTCTGGGACACTCTAAATGATACAATAAGTATTTGCGATCAAGGTGAAAGAATAATTCTGCTAGGAGATATGAACGGATGGGTCGGTGTCCAACGTCAGGATACAGATACAGAAAGAGTGCTAGGTAATTTTGGAGATCCAACAAGAAAAAATTATAACGGGGAAAAGCTAGTTAGTTTATGCTTAGAAAAGGGCCTATTTATTACAAATACTTGGTTTAGACATAAAATGATCCACATGTACACCTGGCGTAAAGCAAATAGCCACAGCATAATTGACTTTGTTATTGCGGATGAAAGATTAAGAGAACTAGTTAAAGATACAAGAGTCATGAGGGGTTCCGAATGCAATTCTGATCATTACGTTTTAGTCTGCAAAATAAACTTAGGGCGGGGATGGAGAACAAAGAAAACAAAGAAAACGAAACAAACACGAATAAAAATTGAAAATGTACAGAGACAAGAAGTGCAAACAGAGTTTAAAAAGAGGTTAACTGAAAGCATAGATATGGCAACGTGGGAAGCGCTTATAAGCAATGAAGATATAGAGAGCGCGTGGACTTTATTACGGGATGTCATTGTCAAAACTGCGACCGAAGTATGTGGTACAGCGGTTGTAGGAAGAAAGTCTGGCGATGCGTGGTGGAACGATGAAATTGCGGCAGCCCAAAAAGAAAAGAAAGAAGCGCACAATAAAACGCTGAACATGACAGGCCTTAGCGATGAGGAGAGAACTAGACTTAAAAATGATTACAGACACAAAAATAGGAAAGTTAAACGACTAGTCAAAGAGAGTAAAGAGAAAACCAGAACAGAAGAAGAGAACAAAATAAAAAACTGCTTTGAAGGAATTATGAAACTATTATTTAAAGAGATGAAGGGAAGTAAAAGTACAGAGTTTTTTAGCATGAGAAACAGCAAAGGTGAAATGCTATATGATATAGACGGAATAGTAGACGCTTTGAAAGAGTCTTTCAAAGAACTATTGGGAGGTGAAAATATCGGACAACAAAACTGCGACATAGAAAATAATGCATTAGAAAACCCATTTGAAAAAGTCAGTGTCACTGAGGTCAGAGATATAATTAAGAACTTGAAAAACGGTAAGGCTGCTGGTATAGACAGTATTAGCGCTGAAATGCTTAAATACGGTGGCGAGTACATACCTCACAGGTTGTGCGAATTGATAAATTTATGTTTCGAGACAGGAGAAGTCCCAGACGATTGGAGAAAGGCGATTATTGTACCAATATATAAAAAGGGAGATAAAAGCAACTGCAGTAATTACTGAGGTATCAGCCTACTAAGTACCGTAAGTAAAATATACTCAAAAATACTTATCCGTAGGGTAATGGAAATTACAGAAGAGAAAATATGGGAAGTCCAAAGTGGATTTATGCCAGGAAGATCATGTACAGATCAGATATTTAGCCTAAGACAGATCACAGAAAAAAGTTTGAGAGTAGGAAAGAAAGTCTTCTGTGCATTTATCAATCTAGAAAAAGCATTCGACACGGTAAATAGAAGTAAACTTTGGGAAGTCCTTAAAGAGTATGGAGTGAATGGAGGGCTCCTACAAGCAATAAAAACAATATATACAGGTAGTAAAGCGAGTGTAAGGGTAAATGGGAAAAAGAGTGAATGGTTCGATATTATGCAAGGCGTGAAACAAGGATGCGTTATGTCCTCGTGGCTATTTATCATATTCATGGATAAGTGTCTTAGAACTGCCCTCTTCGACGAAAAAGGTGTAGATCTCGAAACCGTCAAGGTACGTGGGTTGGCTTTCGCGGATGACAAGATTGTTATGGCAGAATCAGTCGAAGACTTGCAAAGAATGTTGAATAAACTTATCACAAGCTTGAAGAACATGGACCACAAAATTAACGTGAATAAAACGAAAATCATGGTTTTTGAGGGAAAAAGTGAGAAAACAATATGCAACATAGTCCTAAATGATGAGAAATTAGAACAAGTTGACAAGTACGTATATCTAGGTAGTCTATTCACTAACGACGGAAAAATAGATGGGGAATTAGATAGGCGCATAAATAAGAGTAAGCAGGTTATCGGTAGAGCAAGGTCCATCCTCACAAATAAAAACATATCAAAAAAAGCTAAAATGGCCATACATAACTCTGTTTTCGTACCGACTGTACTATACGGTAGCGAGACATGGACCTGTCAAGAAAAGGACAGGAGTAAAATCAACGCGATCGGCATGAAACCTCTGCGCATAATATGCGGGAAAACATTGATGGACAAAGTACGAAACGAGACAATCCTCAAAGAATGTGGTACAGGGGAGACACTAGTTGACATATGGGAAAGAAATCAGCTAAGGTGGTTCGGACATCTTGAAAGAATGAAAGATGAACGACTGACCAAGCAAGTGTATAAAGGTAAAGTAAATGGCAAAACGCCCAGAGATAGACCGCCGAAAGAATGGTTAGAATCTGTGAATGAGACACTAATACGAAGAGACATAAGAAGCCATAGAAATACAAGAGCCTGCATGAAAAAATGCATGGACGTGAATGAAGCTAGAGTAGTATGCCAGGACAGAAATATGTGGCGACAAATAGTTTATAAACAGAGTGACAATAGAGTGAATGATGCCTGAAACAAAGACCTTGGATTCTGATGGGCCCAAGTGGAGAACCATACATAATAATTTTGTGAGGCTCCTCATTTGGGGTTATCGCTAGAGAGATTGATCAGCAACCTGGGTCGGAGCAGTAATGAATGATAATTATTATTAATTTATTATTCCATTAAATAATTCATAAAACATTCAAACTATTTTTCAAATACACTTATATGGAAAAAATTAGTTTTTACGGAGATATTAGCAAAATAGGGCAAAAATGGATCGAATCCTATGCATTTTGTCCATTGTTTCCCCCTCAGAATTCAACGGAGTGAAGTTAGATGACGATGAAGTGCAAATGCCTAATTAGGCAATTTCACTTCAACCATCAGCTAACTTCACTTCGTTGAGTAATGAGGGAAAACCCCCACCATTAAATTTATCATAAAAACTAAGATCGTACTCGATCGAAATTTCCGTACAATTATCGTACTTTGTTGTAAGATAATCGTAAGTCGTACATTACTCAAAATTACCGTACATGTACGATAATCACCGTACCGTATAATTTTCACCTACTGATCACGAAAAATAAATACTATGACATAGCTAATTTACTTTTTGAACCACATTTACATGCCAAGACCTTCCATTTCAGCTATCTGCGAATACAATTCGAAATACAAGAAAACATTTCAGCAGTGATCTATAAAAATGAAATTTCCTCATTTTCATAATTTTTTACAGAATTATAATAAAAAAGCACCACTATTAGATAGAATTTTTTTTAAATTCAAATCTACATGTGAAGACTAGTGCGAATTAAAGTTGTTCAGGGAGTGCATTGTTTCAATTATTCCAAACTTCAATCTTACAAAAAACAAAAAATAGATGAAATTAAAAATTCGTAAAAATGAGTGTTGAACCGTCACACTCAGACGTCGCGAACTTCAGCCCTATGGGTTACCTTGGTTTATAACACGAAGGAATAGTAAGGAGTAGTATCCCTGTAAGTGGGGAGTGGGACGAGCGACGTCCAATAATTCGTTAATGCTAGCTACGAATGAAAACTCGTATGCTCCCCCATTCACATGCGTACTGGCGGTTGCCATGCCAACGATGTCAACACGCGTTTGAAGTTTCGAACTTTTGTATTGAACGAACATAAACAAACGAACATAACCTACATGTGCATCGAGATGTCAAAAGGTAACATATTGAGTGGGTATAACATGTGACTGCGAAAACAGCTCTGCGCATGTGCACTGGGGAGCATTCGAGTTTTCATTCGTAGCTAGCATTAAAGAATTATTGGACGTCACTTGTCCCACCTCTGCTCACCGAACACATAGGGTGATACCACTCCTTACTATTCCTTCGTGGTTTATAAACTTGACAGTTTAGAATTTGTTTTATCAGATTTAGTTATTGACAGATAATTCTCATTTCGAGCCTATTTCAATCCACTAATCGACCCTATTTCATTAGATTGGCGGGTCAAACTGAGGTGCAATTGTTTTGTTGCGTGAACTGTTTTGATACCAAATTAAGTTCTAAATCGAATCCTAGTTTTCACAGTGTGTATCAATCAAGTTTCTAAAGATGATTCTTCCAATTTATGAAATACGTTCAGCCCTATCCTAGAGTGGTTGACTCAGTCACTCAAAATTTCGACAACTAATTTTTTCCGTGTGAGAATACTTATTAAAAATTAAGAAATTTAATTTTGCGATCAAACTATACGAGATATATTTTCGTTTTAATCGTGAACAATAACATTGAAAAGGAATTTTTTTTTGAAATTCGACACAAAATAAGAAAAAATGAATGGACAAAGATAGTTGATTAAAAAAAAGATCTACACATTTGTCATCAATCACTTTTTGATAGGACGCGTATTTTTTGTTTTATTCGTGAAGAATTACATTAAAAATAAGGCTACTTTCACTTGTCCTGAAAAATTGTGGGAGTTGGAAAAGGGGATGGACTAATCATCCCGAATTTTAATGACAAAATTGTTCTCCCAAAAGAGATCCAAAAATTTGCTTTTGACCTTTTTGTTATAGGACGCACACTTTTATTAATTATGAATACAAGACAATGAAGATACATATGTTTCAATATCAATGCACATTGTAAATTGTGATAATATGCATTTTTTGAAATGATACATTTTTCGGGGTAGCTGCGAATTATGAATGATAAATAGGGAACAAATATTAAAGTGATTATGAAAAATAAAGTTTGTACTTTATTTTGTAATATCTGAAGAAGCAGTCCCGGAGCAAGGTACAGAAGTTATTATAATATACATGTAATATAATAAAATTGAACATAATATAGAAAAGTTCGCGTTTCGGACCAATTTTAAGCGAGCGCGTAGCACAAGTTACGCGATGAGAATGTGTTCGTTAAAGCCGAAAGAGCTTTAACAAAGGAGAATTCCCAATCATGAAATTACAGTTGTCGATGGTTTGATCTTTAATTTTGAACGGTCGTTTGGAGACGTTTGGGGGAAGTACAAAGACCGAGCGCGTGGCGCGAGGTAATTACATTATCGAGTATAGCACACGAAGGATAACTCAATTAATGATTCCCGATTCACTAATAATTTTGAGATCGCATTGGGCCTAGTGCCTAATATTTCTGTGAATGCGGATTTAGGAACAAGTTTTGAGGACCGGAAATTGTAAAGTGAATTACAAACATCCTAGATCGTGTTCAGAAATTCAGGACTGAGAACTGTAATTTAGGAATCGGGATTCACGATGAATATTTCGAGCCTCTTTCCCGACTGAGTCGGGTCTGATTCCTAAACTGTAGGCAGCCACTGCAGGCTACCAGTGTAGGCAGCACTTTCCTTCTGGATGGAGTGCTAGGTGCACAGTACTCTTCTAGCAAAATTCATCCTGGATCCGTTCGCTCGAAATACAGGACACAGTTCCTATTTTTCGAATTCTATTTTTCTCCGTATAATGATGTCATCAACAATGTTAAATTTCTCCAAAAAAGGGGAAAAATAATCAAAGTAAGACAACTTACATTACAGAATATTATAGAAAAGAAAAATAGAGTAAAAATACGAAAACAGGTTTTCTGCTTTTCTCTTTTCGAATCATAATGCGAATTCGGTTATATGCATATTTAACTATCCAATCCAACTGCATCTCATTTTACGGAACATGAAAATTAACGTAACGGAACATGAAAAGTTTTCAAACTTAAATTTTCAACTTTACGGTGTGCATTTTTCTGGCATGTAATTTGTAGTGGATATGTTTTATGTTATGTTTTAAAGTGACCTACAACAAACACACTACACACATTATAATGAAGGAAATGCTTATCACGTGGAAGTACTTTATATTCTCCAAGAGTTTTCAAATATTATGTGCAAAGTTCCCTCGAAAGTTTGAACCGAAGTGTGTAAATGGCCTCACAGGAGCTTATGAAAAAATAACAAGTTTCATCAAGATAATACAAATTGCTATTTCTTGAAAATATTAAACATTTTTCAGATCATTGTCGCTTTCTTGAATGTAAAAAAAAATTCTCTAAGAAAATAAAAAAGTAAACAAAAATGTTTTGCCTGGAATTTATATTACTGTCTTTTTTCCTATTATTTTACTTAAAAACAAATAGGTTGAGAAAACCTTCATAGCGAAAATGATGAATAGCTTTAAGTGCGGTTCAACTCCAAACTAATACCGTTCAATCCATTATTGTATTTTAATACAATAAAATGTCAATCATGAGTGGATCGCCTGGGATAACCTGGAAGTTAGGTTCACGAGCAACGGAAATAAGGCTTGAGTCCATTTTCAGGCGGTTTCATTTACCGGCCACAATTATAATCTCGCAAAATCATTTAAGTAATCCAAAAGTACACATTATGTTTTGGCTTTATACCAAACATACAAAAATTCATGACTTTTTGAAAAGAAATTGGGTTGTTTGACATTTACAAGCTGTTTTAAAAAGACTCTTTAGTTACTTGAAAAAATTGTAAACTTTTTAGGACTAGAAATATGCTTCTTTGTAATTCTTTTGATTTTATAAACAAAATTTCTCGTCTTAGGAATTTTTAGTCCATAAATGAAGGGTCCCGGTGCATAAGGGCGAAAGTAGCAACACTTGAATTTTACAGGAGACGCAAAAAACTATATAAATTTATTGCAGTTGATTTTTTTTTAAATGCGAGTATACTTTCGAGCTAATACTTAGCTCTACCGAACTATGGCAGGAACATTCTAAAATAAGCAACCATCTCCGAGAAAGACTCTTGTCAAGGATACGGCTCCTTCTTAAAACGCCGATTTTTACTCGCAGAGAGAGTTGCATAATTTTTTATTCATCAATTGAAAGGAAAGAAGGTAAATTTCGAAATTTGTCACTTACGCCCGCTTCTGCCCCTGTACCCACAAAATGCATATTACGAGAAGAACTATTTATAAAATCGTTAAAAATAATAAAATTTGTTCATATTTATTCAAAAAACCGAGCATAAGAACAAATTTCCACATTTTTCGTACACATAAGACAGTTTTTGGAATTTCCTTAAATTCAAAATCTTTAACCTCAATAATGCGTAACCGCAGGATTATTTGTTATTTCAAAAAGTAAGGAGAATTTTTAATTACAATTTACACGTAGGTACCGGTTTTTTATGGTAGGCCGTTGTAAATTTTCCAATTATTTATTTTTTCGGCCAATTCTAATAGGATGATAAGGAGAAAGGTAAAAAGCTCAGTGAAGTATATCCAGACAACTTTCGAGGCATAAAGTACTCATTATTTAATTTTTTTTAACAACTCCCGAAGAGATTTCGTCAAGTAAACCTAATAATAATTACAGAAATGACAATGGTGAAACAGTAGAATTTTGTTTTAAAATAATGATTTACATTCTACATTAGAATGACCCAACCACAAGTAAACTTCTCTGTCAGTAATGTAGTATTTTGTGGAAAATAAAGCACTCACGTGTTGCCCTTCTCAGGATGAATGGTTGCGGCAATGTAATGGCACCCCATACACGGATGAAACATAACCTCAAAGCAATATAAACACTCAAGCATTATCTCGCTTTGATCCCGGTGCTTTTCGTGCCAGAATCCAGTTGTTTCGTTGTATGCAGTCTTCTAGTCTACATTTTGTAGACACGTAAACATAGTTCTAGTTTGCAAATGTGGTGTTCCTATTAAACAAAGTTTATTAGAGATACCTGTGTAGAATTATACCCAGATAACAATTGTGTACGCACGATGCGCGCATTGTGCGGGTATTCGTGCGGGTTATCCCGCACGTCGTGCACGCATATGATCACACAGCTGCGAAATCAATTGATGCACAGACGGGTCGCACGTCGTGCAGTCACAACGCGTGCGGGCAGATTGCACGCGCGAAGTGCAGGTTTAATGGGAGGGTTGATAAATAATTTATTTAATTGTTTTTAAATGTAAAATAACAAGTGGTAAATCTATTTCATGTCGCTTATTATGTTATTAAAGTCGTGCTACACATAAATCTATTTTAGAGTGAAAATTGTACCTTTCACATTAATTAATTCATACAGCAAATATAAGATTCACAAAAAAATAGTAAGCATCTAATATATCAAGATAAAAATCTCATTTTTTCATATTAATTGCAGGACTTAAAAATAATTTAATCTAACTTTAAGAATTGTAATACATAATTAATAATTTTACCAACATTTGTGAGCATGGAAAAAAGTTCAAAAAATCTGAAATATGCTCAAAAATCAACTACAGCTAAATTCTCAAAGATCAACCCGACCATTCTAAACTTGAATTAATAATGAAAATAAGTTTTTTCAGACGATACTAAGGAGAAATAAGTATTTTCATATGAAACAACTATGATTTCTATTGAAATGCTACGCAACATTCTCAAGCGAAAAAGTATGAGGTTATGATTACGCATTTAGATAGTGCATACAATTTTTTGTGTGTACATACCGCTAACGCAACACGATGCAAAAGCTCTTATAAAAATCTACAACAACCTCAAATCCAAGAATTCAATTATGGATTAGATTGTGACATATTTCATGAAATGGATAAAACTATACACAATAAATGACGCCGGGAGCAGGAACGAAACAATGACTTCTTCTTTGCAAATGGAGGAAAAATGACACATTACGCACTAGTCAAGCGAGCGTTTAGCGATTATATTTACGACGCGTATCGTTGATATGCATCAACGATGTGGCGATTAAATAATTAGTTTTTTTTTAAATATTGTTAATAGTACGATAATTTTTAATTTTTTATCATATCAAATTTACGTAAATTTACGTCATCCCCGGCCATCACGGTGCCCACACTATGTGCGTCTCATAATATCAACACTGTGTAACAGCGTAATGCGACGCATTCTGCTCGCACGCTGGTGCCCATCACTTGAACGAGGCACGTGTTGGCAAAATTAATGAATTTTTGCACGCACGACATGCCTCGCATGACGTGCGGGTTACATGCGTCACACGATTGTTATCTGGGTATTATCAGCCATTCGGAGGTACATTGCGAAAACAGATATGGATATTTGGTGTGATAGTTATAAAATAAATGAAAGGGCTGGAATTACTTTCTGCTTGAAGTCAGCTTTATGAATTATTGCACATGAATACAATTCAATATTGACGTGTCTAAATAAAAAGGTTCCATCTCGGAGAAACTAAATAAAAAGGTGCTAACTCGTGGAGACCAAATGAGAAGCTGCTACAGAGGTTAGGGTGTTGATGTTCCCAATAGAGTTTATATGGTATTTTGAAGTTTCAAGAGTTCCCCACGCGAGTCAGCACTTTTTCATTTTGTCTCAACGAAGTAGCACCTTTTCGTTTGGTCTCTCTAAGATTGAATCTTATCATTTGGACATGTCGAATATATACCTCTTAGGGTTGCGTACGTTTTGCCGGAAAACATTATAACGACGATGAGATGTCCGTCCGTATGTCGTTTACAACTCCTAGCTCCTACAATATTTGTGTTAACAGCTGTCGCATACTCAAGGAAAAATATTTTCATCTGTTCATCTATTGTGTTTTTTTTGTACTCAGTGGTTAAAAACAGAGATGAATTAAGGCCATGTGATGAGTGTGTCACGTGACCAGATTTCTACCTTACCGGCCCTTTTTTTATTTGTCAACTTATTTTCACACGAATAGCCACATCAAGTTGAAAATTTTGGATAATGATTAAGAAGCACTAAGGAAGGCTGCTCTCGTCCCAAATTGTAATACATGAAAAAAGCAACAACAAAAATTTGTGAAAAAAAAAACATTTTACATCATTATTACAATTTAGGACCAGAGCCGTCTTCCATAGTGCTTTTTATTTATTATCCCTAATTTTCAACTCGATGTGGCTATTCGTGTGAAAATAAGTTGACAAATAAAAAAAATGTCGGTAAGCTAGGAACTCGGTCATGTGACCCACTCGCAGGGATAGGGAGCAAGGTGACGCTCGCCACTTTTCTCTTCTCTAGG
>CAKNXH010059092.1:113734-135473 GCA_932178445.1 Andricus quercusramuli
TCAGGAACGCTTGGAGCGCTCGCCCAGTATTTCGCTCCCAGTCCCTGCCCACTCGTCACATGGCCTTAAGCAATTTGGAAATTTAGCTTTTTAGACCCCTATCCTAGTAGCTTCTGTTTTATTCCGATTTTCTTTAGAAATGTCTCGAATTGAAGTTCTTGGCATGTATAATTGTGATAAAAAAATGTTTTATTTAATATTCTTGTTTTCGTGGTCCGATTTTTCTCGGGGATGGCTTCAATAGAAGCTATTGGGGTGTAGAATTGCGATAATGAATAAAAATCGTGCAATAAATACGAAAAAGGATACTTTAAAACAATTCTAAACATTATTCTCATATCCTGTAGACAACAAAACCCTCTCTTGGTTACTCTTGCCGTGCTCTTTGGCTATATTTTTTAGGAAAAAAGATAACACCGCAGTTCTGCCTGGCTCACTGAAGTTTATAATATTTTGTTCAAATGGCGTAGTTTGATCAGTTTTAGTATATAATGTAATTGGGAACACGGCTTTAGTACCCTTATACGTTATGAGGAAGGGTATTAAGACCCTCGTATCACTTACATTAAAAACAAAAATCAATTAAAGAGATATACATATAGCTTTAAAGCAAATATTTCCAACAGTTATCTTATAATTATTTGTGATACGAGTGCGCCAAATAGATGATTGTGTGCAAGTGTGAATTTTGCAGCATAAGCCGAAGGCTCGAAGCATGAGTCGGTGATTACTGCACGAGCGAAGCGAGTGCGAAAACGTAAACGAGTGCTTTAAGTCGCAGGCGAATGATGCAATGACACGAGTTACCAATCACCTACGCGCACGTGTATCATCACACGCTATTTTTTGCAACACCCGTCCACTACAGTTGTTAGGAGGTGGTAACAAAAAATACTAATTTTATATTGCATAGAGTGGCGTAGAAAAATTTGTTTGAACAAATTTTTTTTTTAAATGTTTGAACAAAATTTTTTTTTTTAATTTTCTGTAAAAAAATGTCTGCAAAAAATGTTTGAACAAAAATTTTTGAAACAAAATTTTTGGAAAAAAAATGTATAAAAAAAATTGTTGGAAGAAGAAATTTTGTAGTACAATTTTTCATTCAAAAGTAATTCAACCTGATATAAATTTAAACTGGAAGCATTCGGTGAGAATTTTTCGAAACAATGCATGCAAATTGACAATGCATCTTCATGTAAAAAAAAAAAAAACAAGAACGGCAGTTTAGTAATCATTATTATTTCCCTTTTTTTTTGTTGTAAAAATGAACAGTTTGATTGCTGGAATGATTACATCAGAGTTTATTCATTATCTCCGCTTATTTTGAAATCGAATGTTATAGCCCTGGCTGTTAGAGCAGTATGCCAAAATTTGGAAGCATTTCATGTCGGCGAAACTTATGTCTAAAGCAGCAGGTGCGCACGTTTGTTACACTCGAAAGGCTTGATTCACAGCACTGCAACACGCAAATCCGTCTTAAATACATTCGCGATCGAGCCTTATTTCCCCCGCAGTCTTAGCCAAAGATTTAGAGCACCAACGATCCTTTGACTGCTGCTTTGCTAAATTCGACTACCACCATTCTTCTGATCCACTTTGAATTATCAGGAGAGCTTTTTTATTGCTGACCATACACAACGAATGACAAATTACCATACATTAGCAGTAGATTACTATACAATGGTACATATTATGGTACAATCTGTACATATTCCATAAATTTCCGAACATTTTTATATTTTTCCCAAAAAGCTTGTTTTTTTTCAATACATTTCCAAAATTTCCGGAAAACGGGGTTTTATTCATTCTGACATCGAAAATTCCCTGCATTTGTTACGAAATATATCGTGTACAATAGGTGCTGAAAGTTGCAGTTGTAACTATTGTGAAGTTAAAAGTACATGCCATCGGCTCATCTTCGGGTCGTTTCCGGCTCGTCTTCGGCTCGTTTACGGATTGCCTCCAATTCTCCTACAACTCCCTTTTGATTCGCCTCTGATTTGTACAGAAAACTTCACACTTGCTCGGAACTGCCTACTTTCCGCACTTGTAGTACAATATAATATTTCAACTTCCCTTTATCTCGTTTATAAAACTCTAACCATATATTTTCAAATAGTTTTCATGGCATGAGTTGCCTTACGTAGGCTCTATGTCTAGGCGTCCAGAATTCCGGACGATTAGCTCACCCGTCTCGAAACCGCTATTCATCCAGAATTCTGGACGAATAGACAGTCCGCTTCACACAAAGGAATAAGAGGATTATTCTATCCTACTTCATTCCGTATTGTTTCTTTCCCGCTTCCTATAATACTTCCGTTTGGCTGACCCGCAACTTTAGTCTTTATATAATCAATTTTGTTTTCCTGTGAATGACAAATTTTAAATTAGCGATTGTTTTCTCTTTTACTAATTTAATACTTCACTTTAAATCTTACTTGGTGCAGTTTTTCTGTAAAGACTACCGAATTTTTTGCAGGCTTTACAGAATTTTTAGTAATTTTATAAATCTACGCATATTTTCTGAAACAAATACTGAACTTTTCTTTCACGTTGACATTTTCAAACTGTGAACTTTAAAAAAAATTCTGTCAATGGTACAGAGAGTATCCGTAAATTTGGTACAATTGAGCTTCCTGATAGTACAACCACACGTAAAATATTTCGCCTGAGAGTGGGGAGGCCCTTGGTCGCCTGGGTTTGAGCGACGTTCAGGTGTATCCCCACTCTCAGGCGAAACATTTTACGTGTGGTAATACTGTACAGAGGCTTCATTACTGAAAATCCTGTAAACACTGCAGAAAATTTAGAAAGTTTTACAGAAAAGCTATGTTGTCTCTATTTTAATTGAATCTTGTAGTCAAAGTTGTTTCGGTCATGTCCTAGCATATTCTAAACCTTCCTTATCGGAAACGTATCTTCAGAATAAAATACAGTAAAGTACAATAGTGCCAAATTTTACTTTAAAAAAAAAATGTAGTGTAAAATTTCACCCCCCCCCCCCTCCCCCCGTTTTTGTCAAATGTCCACGTTTTGAGAACCCGTCAACGTTCAAAAAATGTCTGTCTGTTAGTCTGTAAATTTTTCGTTTTGATAGAAGGAAAATTACAGGAGTTATAGCATTTACAAAATTTCCAAAAACAAACAAAAATGAACATTTTAGGCCAAACAACGCACGGTATGAAAAAAAGTCAGTAGGACAAAAATGTTCCTCCATGAACACCCTACAATATTGTTGAAAGATTTTTTTCAATTTTCTTGAAAAATCCAAAATTCACATTTCTATCGCACAAAAAAATAATCAAAAATTCCATTTTGCGGTCAAACTATACAAGGTATGAGAAAAGATGAGAAGACAAAAATTGTGAACTCAAAAAAGATCTACAAATTTTTCCACCAACACTTTTTTATGGGACGCTTAGTTTTTGTTTCATTTGTAAAAAACTGATTTAAGAATAAAAAAAATTAAATTTTTGGACAAACGACATGAACCACGAAAAAAATTAACCGACAATAGTTGTTTACCCAGAAAATAGCTACACAATTTTATTAGTCAATTTACGATAGGATGCGTAATTTTTGTTTCAATCGTGAAAAATAACATTAATAATAACAAAAAAAATTTGGAAAACCGATGCTAGGTTCGAAAAAAGAAGAATAGAAAAAAGTTGTTCTACCAAAAAAGATCTACAAATTTGGTTTAAACTTTTGTTATAAAAATACCTTTCAACAAAAAAATGAACTTTTTGGAAAAACGATACACGCTACAATAACATTTTATCTAACAAAATTTTTCGCCTAAATTACATTTACAAATTTTCTTAAAACCACTTAACGCTAGGATGCATATTTTTGGTTCAAATCGTAATCAATAACATTGAACATAAACAAGTTAAATTTGTGGAATAACGACACAAAGTTGCAATAAAATGCATAATAACAAAATTGTCTTTTTTTATATGATGCGCACTTTTTTCAATGATAAAAAGAAGACAAGGAAAATGCGTCTGTTTTTAATATCAATGCATATTATGAATTGTAATAATATAAATTTATTGAAATGATATAAAATTGTCACGGTAGCTGAGGATAAAATTAAATGCAAAATCAGGAACAAATATTGAAGAGATCATGATAAATATAATTTGTACTTCATTTTGCGTTATTTAAATAAGCAGCCACAGGCCGACGTACAGAAATAAATGTAATATACATTTGATATAATAATGTTAAACATATAATGTAGAAGATTTCGCTTTTTTGACAAAATCGAATGCGAAATACGAGTTACTTGATGAGAATGTATTCGTCAAAGTCGAAGGAGCTTTAACAAAAGAGAGTTCACAATCACCAAATTATCGTTGTCGATGATTTGACCTTTAATTTTAAAATTTATGTTCACAAATGTGGGGAAAATATAAAGACCGAGCTTTTAGCGCGAGGTAAATACAGTATCGAGCGCGAAGCGCGAGATCCAACAGCCGGGATCCTAGCGCGCTCAAACTTGCGAAAAGATTTTTTTACAAAAATTTTTGATCACTTGTAAAATTTTGTAAATGTGTCTGAATTCTGACAACAACTTGTAGTAGTCAGTAGAATAAATTTTTGTAATTTTCCATTGTTTTTTATCAAATCGATACTTCAAGATAATTGCAAAAATAATTCTGCTAGAAACTACAAGTTTTTGCTTGAATTCGGAAACTTCGACAAAATTGTATAAGTAATTATAAATTGTTATAAGAAAACACAATGAATACATTGTTCTACTTTATTATAATTGATTGTATTTCATTGCAAAAATACATTTCACCAGAGTCCCTCATTCTATCCATTTAAATCCTAATTAACGACAGAAAAGATCCTTTTGTGGCTTCGAAATTGAAATAAGGTTCTTCCACAGAGCGAAAACCTCATTCTCTGCACGTTCTTTACGCATCTCTCTGCGGTGGAAAATGTCTCATAGCTTAGAGTAACCGTTCATCATACACAAGAACCTTCACTCATTACTTGCCTTCAAAACTTCCGGCTGGATGCAGTTGGTTATCAATAGTCTTCCTGGCTTATAAACTGCATGCCCATAGGGCATCACCCGAATATTCATATTCAAGTCTCACTATGTCGATGATAAATTATGATCGTTAAAACGAACCAGCGAGACTTATAGCTTGCGATATACTGGACGATATTTTTACGCGTTTGAAGTACTTACCTAGGACGTTATTTCTCACCAGAAAGTAAAGTACGTGATAAGTCGTGCAAGAAAATATAATAAATGCAAAGAAAAAACAGAAGATAAACTCTACATCGATTTCCGACGAAAGATTCTCTGCAACACAAATTCACTTCACAGGATACACATTACACAAATAGCGGTTAAACTTTCTTTTGTATTCCATGACAAACACGTGTATTTTGAAAGACGCGAAGTTGGATGAACAAAACTTTATCTCTGTAAAAAATTTCTTGCAACAAATTTTATTCTTAGTTTTTTATGTGTGTATATAAGAAAGTTTTCTTACAGAGGAAAGTCACACTAAATGTGCTCAATAGATTTTTGGAAAGCACCCTTCATTATTAATATTGAATACAAAAAATAGTAGAGCAGAATTATGCGCAACGAAGCTTACATTTTTACAATCTAATATCAAATCAGGATTATGGTTATTTGAAAGGATACACGTGAAGAAAATGTAGACGACATTATTATGATAAAATTTTTATCGAATATAAACGCATTATCAAAGTCGCGTGGACAACATTTTTACCCAACGTCAATCTGCAGTCGCTGTCATAAATCTGGAAGGGCTTGAAGGATCAAAGTTATTCCTTTAAGAATTCACCTTTTATAGTATAATCATCCGTTATTGATAATAAATTTTTATCGAGTAAGTTGCTTAAAAATTTAATGACATGATACCCATTTTTGTAGAAGTATACATTTATTGAGAAATACTAGCTCTACAAATACTTTTTCCTTGAAAAACTAATTTTGAAACATTTTTAGCTAAAGTAGCCGTATTTTAAAATCCGGGTTTGGCGGATTTTTAAAGTAAAGGTACTGCTCTGTCGGTTTTCTTTCATAATAAATAAAATATTCACGTAACTCTCAGTGCATAAAAAATAAATTTTCAGAAAACAAGCCCTATAAAGCTGAAAGCAATCCCCTCATACTTAAATAATGAAATAGTGAAAACCTTACTGCATGACAATTTCTATTTCTAAAATCAACCCACTCTATTCAAAAAATGTTAAAAATCAAAATACAAATTATACAATATTTTACGGCTATTTCAGGTCCAAGATAAATATCGGAAAATCACCCTTGCGCCTGAAATAAACCGCCTATTATTTGAATAATTAGTAAAATCAAGAAAAAAACTATAATTAAACTTTTCTGCCTTTTCGGGTCTTTTTATAAGCACAAAATAAAAAATAAAGTAGAACGTTTAATCTAGTTGTTTCTTGATTTGTTACATTTTCTTAACAAAAATGAAGCAAAATTCTGAATAAAAACGTATTTTCCGGAAATGCATTTTAGGATTCTAGGTGCATTTCCAAAAACAGAATAGAAATACAATGTGTCATAATTCTTTTTTCGCGAGTCCATTTAAAATCACAAAGTATCAAGTATAATTTCCCTGCATTAATGAAAAATATTAACTAGATGTCAGTCAAAGGAGAGTTTTTTTAATTCAAAGAAATGTATCTTGAATAAAAGAAATTTCTTTGGTTTCCTTGGTTTTCCTCCACTATATTCTGAATATTGAATGATTTCTTATATCTTATTTTCAAATCGCATATTGTAAAATATATTATTTTAATTTCATAATGTTGGCCTGTTGATAAACAATGGATACCTGCTGGTAAGGTTCACTTTGATAGGAGATGATCATCGACATGGTCAAAGAAAAAGCTTCGTACCCCAGGATCACACATATAGCCCAATTTTAAAATTATTTGTCACTTTATATGAATAATAAGTTCACCAAAATTTCCATAAATTTCCAGGAACTTTGCAAATATTTTAATTATTTAATTTTCGGTAAACTTTAAGATATTTTTGATAAGTTTCAGGTAATTTTCAAGAATCCAATTTCCTAAATTAGTGACTAAGTCTTAAGCATATCCTTTAAGTTTCCATTGTAAGTCAAAGTTTCTATGAAAGTGCCACCAGGATACTTTTCCAAGGTTTCATAGGTTCACGCCATACGTTTTTCTCTAGAGTCGAAAAAATCCCGTGTGCCCTAAATTATCTCAAAAACTTGACTAATTTTGGTCCCAATAATTTTATATTTTAATGTTTAGGGGATTTTAGCGTAATCGAAAAAAATGAATTGTAAAAACTACTTTGGCGAGGATGTTGATTTTAATTATTAAAAATTTATTTAGAATTTTCTACTAATAATCTCATTTTCGAAAAAAATGGCTTGACTGGTGTTCAAAGTCGACGTTACGTAGCGCTCCCTTCATGAACTTAAGACCCATGTTATCTTCAAAATCGGTGTTTTTTAATGCATTTTTTACATGACTAAGTTCAACATTTCTTTGATTTCTGAGGTTGATTTATATTTTACATATACATGCATACCATTTTTTTGAATGAAACACTAACGTAACACGCTGAGGAGGGGGGGGGGGGGGGGCTGTTACGCAGCGTTACACACAGTGAGGGGAGAGGATTTCTCAAATCCAAGGAAGCACAGATGGTCCCCTTTGTTACATAATCGCTCTTTTTTCACCTTTGCCCCTTACACGGAAAAAAAGTTCATTAAACTTTCTTGAACTATTACAAGAGTCGGGGATGAGAGCGAACCTTGAACAAATTTTCTATATTCTGTATAACTTTCAGGATTTAATTTAGAACGAACCTAGAATAACTCTACAAGAATTCTGTAAACTTTATATTGAACTCCGATTTAAAAAAGTTCAATAAAATATATAGAGAAATTCATGAAAGAATGCTGAAAACTTTCGTAGAAATCACAATTGAGGTATTGAAAGTTTGTAATCACATAATTATAAGGTTTAAATACCTCAATTCAGTCAAATGTATAGAAAAATTCTTAAAAAAATGTTGAAAAATCTCATAGAAATTCGATTCGAAGTATTGAGTGTTTGTGAACTACTTCAATATAAGATCTATAGACTTCAGTTCTTTAAAATGTAGCTGCGCAGTCGCTACTGTGCGCAGGCAGCGACTTTTCCGCATCGCTCCCGCGTGAAAAAAAAGAATTCAAGTCATAGAGAACATTAGCACGCGTTGAAAATTAAAATATTAAGTTTGCCAATAACCGACACATATCTAAATGGTAAATCCACTACCCGGGTGCACCGGAACGTGCACCAGGTCGTTCAAGACGTCATCTACGAGAACTTTTTTAGAATCTAAATTGCATCAATAGCCAAAATAACTCCCAATGGAAATATGAAAACTTTGTTTTCTCTCATATTTTCTTAATAGTAGTTAGTTTGGCTATTGATACAATTTAGATTCTAAAAAAGTTCTCGTAGATGACGTCTTGAACGACCTGGTGCACGTTCCGGTGCACCCGGGTAGTGGACTTGCCATTTAGAGATGTGTCGGTTATTGGAAAACTTAAGATTTTAATTTTCAACGATAAAAATTGAAATAGATTCAACTTTTCCCATGTCATATCTTATTTAATCGATTCAAAAAATATAGAATTGGGAATTCAACTTTTAAAATTATTGTCAATGCAAGCCTTAATTTCATATAACTTATATAAACTTATTCCATACAGCTATATAACATCTTATTAATCTTGAACCTACTAGAATTTATAACCAAAAAAGAATTTGTGATTAAAAATTTTTTCGAAATTTAAAATTTCCAAAATTTAAAAAATGTCAAAGATCCCGAAAATTGTAATTACCTAAATTTTAAACTAAATTTTGGAAATATGATATTCTTGAAATTAATGACATTATAAATATGAAACTCCAGAAATTTCAAATTTCCGAAATCATTAACCTAGAATTTTCAAATCACAAAAATTTGTCAAATAGCCCTGCACAGCTGTAGCTTATATTTTAGTTTTTTTTTTATACTAAAAGTTATGTTAGCTGCGAGGTTTTCTTAGGAGCTCCGAATGCGTAGGTAGGGGGTTCGAACCCACAGCGAATAATAATTTTAATAGCGTGCGATTATTTGTGTAGTGATTGTTTGTGTAATAGTAAATAATTATGTACTTAAATATGTGAACAAATATTAAAGCATAATGATAATAATAATGATAATAAAAGATTTTTTTAGGCTAAAAATCGGCCATGATTTTAGAGAACTGTTCTCTATAGTTTCGAGACTTCTCCGATGTAGACTGTATATCAGCTGGACTTTTATATTTTATAGAACTATTATACGTTTTTCGCATCCTACCTCCTAATAGAGAATACGTCATCGGATCCTTTGCATTTTATATAACTCTGTATTAAATATCGTAGAATAGTTCGATGCAATGTAAAACCAAGAAGATTTTAACTTTTAATAAACTACCCGTCGTATCCTCTACTATAGGACTAGTTCTATAAAATTTAATTTTTTTTTCCGTGTATATTTGAAAAATTTCGCTAAACACCTAAAATCGAAAATTTTGACCCATTGTTCCCCTTTACTCCTATTTATACAGTTATTAATCTTAAATCAAAACCGTTAAATTCACCCGAAAATTTTTTTTTAACAGAATAGCTATTGTGTTAACCAAAAAAGATTTCCAAGTGAAAAAAAAATTCGACCAAATTGTTCAATTTTCAATTTAAATGATTACTGTTTAACCTAAAAATGAATTTTTGAAAGCGTAGTTCAACCTTTAGCCAAGTAGTTGAATGTTGAACAAAAATGTAGCAATTGATGAAAAAAAATATTCTTGTTTTAAATCAAAAATAGTTCAATTAATCTAAAATACGAGATTTCAACAAAATGAATGCTTTTCTAACCAAAAATGATTTTTCAGTCAAGAAAGAAAAAAATAGCAACCTATTTGTTACATAAAATTGTTGGACAAAGAAGATGATAATCTGAACAACTGAGAGTTATGTACTGAAAAAATACACTTGAAAAAAAATTAATGAGAATAATGAATCAAACTGATACAAATGGATTTAAAAAATTCAATCATGAGCATTTTTCAATTCCCCTGTTTACTTATTTTTCAGTGTTTGATCTCCTTGACATTTTTAATGCATTTTTCGTCAGTAGAAAATGCTGAAGTGTTCAACAAATATTTTAAAGATAGCTCAATAAGAAATTGGTAACACACAAAATGTTTTTAATAATAAATTAAATCTCGTGTTGTACCTAAAATTGAACTACTGAACCGCTGTATTCCTGAAATTTCCAAAGAATACTTTGCATAATACTTGAATTCAATGTTTCAATTTTTCCCTTTAATTTTGATAAACAATGAAATGAATGATTTGGTGAAAAAGATGAAGAATATTTTTTGGGTCATTTTCTTGATATCATTGATATAAATGAAGCTTGTATCAGAAAATGTCGAAACATCACAATTTTGTACGGATCTCAGTTATTTGACAATCGTATCGTCTTAATGGAGCGGAAAGTATAGCGGGACGGGTAGTTTGATATGGCGAGGGTTGAAGCCGTTCTGGAGGGATAGAGCACGATGATGGTGGGGCAGGCGTGCCAACCCGTGTCAGGTACTCTGCCACGCGGTCGTCCGCAGTCAGTCTTATCGAAAACATTCCGCGTTCCTATACTACGAGAATCTTTGCGACTTTGCGACGACGGAATCCAAAGAATAAACAAAAGAGAAAACTTGCATAGGCAGCTTCAAAAGATACTTCATTCTTGAAAAATAAAATTTATTCGAGAATATCGTTCTTGAAACGTTGGTACTTCATCCTTACTTCTTTTACCTGATTTAAGGATCAACGACTGAACAGTTTTCGAACTATACTTGACTTTTTCTCAAACTTACTTTTTAAATTGAATAGAGTGGACTTTGCATTTTCTGTAAGGACATTTTCAAAAAAGAAGTAGAATATTTTATACTTTTTTGTGTCTTTTCTCAGTATTCAGTGCTTTCGTTTTGGTTCTAATTGGCAGTGCCCTTTTTCAAAGTAGCAAGGATCGGTTCCTGCAGATTTTTGTGGAATAGTTACGTTTTTACAGGTTGGTCTGATTCTACTTAGAAATACTTAGAAATTTGTAAATTATTACAATAGCAGTAGAATATTAGACAAACTAGTGATTCTCCTTCTTTTTTGTAACAAATTATGTCTCCTAAGTTGTTTTACAGTACAATAATTCTGTATTTTTATTTAGTCGCTATATATATTTTTTTAATGATTTCAAAATTCTCTTCAAGAAAAAAATATTTTTTCGTTGCGTTTTATAAAGTTCTTTATAAAGGTGCGATTGGGAACATCGGTGATAAATGGTCGACCGCACTTTATCTGAGTCTAGTTTTCAACAGTTTATTCTCACGCGATGATTATAACAGTTAATGAATTATCTGCAGCTTGTTGAAATTGGTATCGTGACATTAATCACTTTATTACTGCCTCCTCAATGAGTGCTTGAACGACGTTGCAACCTCTCCTGCAATTACTTTTTTACATTGCAAGGCTCTAGTCTCAGTGAAGAATGAGGTTCTTGGTAAGACAAGAGGGCTTTTAAGCACATATGCAAATTACGGCCCAGTGACGTTCCAGAAACGTCCTGCAGAAATACTAGTATTTAAAAGTTATTGATACTAATTACAGTCCTGTGAATTTTATAATTTCCATTATGACTTTTTAAAAATAATGATTGCTATCTGAATTATCAAACTCAATATTATTAATCTCAAAATAATATCACTGATGATGTCATTTATTATTTTTATCATGTTTTTTGCAATTAAATTTCTTCTAACTATTTGCTTCTTATTAATTTTTGAAAAATGGTCGAATTGAAATAAATGATGGCTTTTTTCGGCAGAGAATATTGTCTACAACTGTACTGACACCAATTTTAAAAGTAAATTTTTTTATGGCTCAAATGGTTAAAACAATCTTTCTGAAGAAAATATTTTTCAAACAAATAACTTTATTCGAAGATTGGTCACTTATTTTCGAAATTCCAAACTTCTTATCTTCTATCTTATCTTATCCCCGAAAAAGCCATGATTTATGAAAATTCAATCATTTTTTTAAATTGGTAAGAAGCGTCAGTAAGAAACAATTCAACTACAAATATTATGACATGATTGAGAATATATTTTCAATTCTTGAAATCATAGAACACTTTTTTGCCAGATAACTGATTTTTGGCACGATAACTGCCTTGAAGGATAAACCTCAGCTTTCATTTAAGCTTAAAAGAAAATTTTTCAATTACGTAAATTCGAAGAAAAGTGAAATTTGTTTTTATCCTTCACTTGTAAAAGTTAAATGTTCAGAAAAAAAGCTTAGCTTTCTTTCAAGCTTATGATAAAACTCGAGAAATGCTGTCGCCAATAAAAAGGGCGTGGATATTTCTATTAGAACTGAAGTAGACAACGTTTTTTTCTTGATATTCAAACACATACGATTCTCTGTAAAAAGCTTTTCTGTAATTTTATGAATTGATATGATAAATATTATCAGTCATGTCTTCTGAAAGAAAAATTATGATTTTGTGTAAAAAAAAGTTTGAAACTGACGAAAAAAAAAAATATTTCAGCAATACTTTTTGTTATTGAAGTTTTTCTTATTATTTATGAATTCGATGAAAATAGAGTTATCATTAATTGCTGCAAATTTTGAAGGAGAAATCTAAGTGAATTGTAGGTCAAAATTGTTTAGGTTGAAATGATTTATTTAATACAATGTATTTTGAGTTTTGTGTTTCAGCTTTAATTGCAGGTAGAAGCTGCAATTCCTTTCAAATTGACAGTTCGTGCAAGTTCTGATTCATAATTGTATATATTATGTAAATCATCAAAATATTTATTTATATATAATACTTATATATAATATAATATATAATAATTATAATAATATTATTTAGAAAAGCGTGTTATATGAAATAAAACTTATCCGTCAAATTTTATCTATCAAAATAATAATTTCTTGAACTTTCGATTAATATTTTATGAGAATTGATAAGACATTAAGAAAGCTTTAGTACCTAGCGAAATAGTATATTGCATGACGAGGGTCGAAAGGCAACGATTTCACGAGTGCGAAGTTAGCTGCCAGAGCGAAGCGAGGGCTGATATCACACGAGTGAAATCGTTGCCTCGGCCCGAGTCATGCACACAATTTTTCATCATAACGATTATCGAATTTTCGATTGAGGTATGATGAAAAATATTTTTCATTTAGAATTTTAAGATCATTCCGTTAAATTCTCGACACATACACATTAGAACCGATGACAGA
Organism: Andricus quercusramuli; assembly: GCA_932178445.1. NCBI lineage: Eukaryota > Metazoa > Arthropoda > Insecta > Hymenoptera > Cynipidae > Andricus > Andricus quercusramuli. The sequence continues at coordinate 127,121 of CAKNXH010059092.1, forward strand.
GAAAACATTGTAAATTATATATTTTCACTGTAATTTCTTATATCTCTGTGGTATTGAAAGTTAATTAGCAATACAAAAAATATGGCTTGTATCTACCGTCAAAGTAGATCGATAAAAACAATAAAAAATCTGCCTTTTGGGAATTATTAGAACGTAAGCCTCATAGTCGATAGCCAAAACAATAGCCACTTTTATTCTTCAAACGATTTCATAGAGCTTAATGGAAATTAAATTGCGGAGCAGAAATAAAAATCGAGGATAAACAGCAATTCAGTATATAATTTGCAAAACTGTTTTGAAAATAAGGGTTGTTAGTAATTAGCAACCTAGATTCTCAATCGAATACAGAAATGTTTTGCAATTTTTCTGAAGTCAATTGTAAGAACAAATTATTTCCCTTTATTATCGATCCGGAAACTAAATTATATGAGTTATTAGATTCTTAACTTTCCCATTGAATCTATTAATTGTCGTCTCAATTTGTAAATTACTTGTCAATTAGATTAACATTAATAATCAATAATAAGAAAAATATCAAGGATTTGTTATATGTCTTGAAAGTAGGTCGCATTGATAACATTTGGTCGGTGGTATAAAATACTTCTGCGATAAGAAACTGCTAGTTCACCCTTTCAGTTCTTTCTTATAGTTATGTAGGTACAGAGTGACATTTTGAAATTATCGCGGAGATTCGATCAGGGGTTGGTAACACGAAAAGATAAATAGCTGGAGGGCAAGTCGTGGTTTATTTTTGGTGTATAGTCTACAGAAGTGTATTAAGATGGCCGACAAGGTGATTTGATAAAATCAAACATGCACACAAAAATAAATTCGATTAATCTGTGTCTAAGGTGAACTAAAATCCATTTATCGTGATTTTAGACAACATTAGAAACTTCATTTTTTGCTGAAAAATAAAAAATTTCTTTAATCTCGTCCTTTAGGAAGTGCATTAAAAATTATATAAATTTAGTCAAGAAATGGCATTTCCTTGAATTCTAGCTCACGAGTAGATTGCAATTTATTTATGTATCTTTGCTGATTTCTGTTTAATTTCAGTAGACATCAAAATTCTTTTAATTTTAATATAAAGATATTACTCGTATTATTGTTACCAATTTTTGAAGAATAAATTCCTGGATGAGATAGATAGGAAAATCTAGGTGACAGTCGGATCGACCAAGATAAAAAATATGAATAAAGTAATTGTGAGTAAGTAAAATAAATACAATTTGTTTGGCAGTTAAAGAATAAATACGTTAAGAAACGAGAGTAGAACAGCTAGGATAAAAAAGACGATGAATAAAAAGTAATCACAAAGGAGGCAAACAAATTTTGCAGTTTGATTTTTTCCGTATTGACGTATCAGGGTATCCTTTGTACGCGATTTTATGTAATCTCATTAAATTTTAAAATTTAGTTTTGATACAAGGATTTAGAACTAAAATTGTTTTCTAAGAGAGCAACTGTTTTCGCAGTTTTAAATTTTTTTAAAAATTATTCTAAATATATGCGTATATAAATGAAATAATAAGAAATTTTTATAATATAAAATCGTCTAAATTATACTGAAGTTTTAAAATTACAAAAAGTAGTTTCATTCTTAACGCAACTGATTTTGAGTAGTTCAATTTGGAAATTATAATATCCGGTGCTGGGGGACTTTCTATTTGAAATTATTCATTCATAAAATGGTTTAAATGTAAAATTGTAGGTACAGTCTAACTGATCATTTTCCTATTGTACACAGCAACAATTTGCTCTTGAAAATTGGTGTATATGGTGCATTGCTTTAAAAGATAAAATTTGAAATTATCCAGATTCGAACATTATGGTTCAAACCTGAGAGGAACTGGTGTAATTTCTAATTGTTTATACAATATTCCTTGCTATAATCAGAATATTGAAAAGATTGCTTAACATAATTTGACAGTAAAAGACTAAGTTAAAAAAACCTATTTTAAGCCAATTAAGTTAAGTGAAAATAGGTTATTTTATGAATTTTTGAGGTACTAGTTAGTGATCAGAAATTGAGATAAGCGAATCACGATATTCTTTCTCCTTTAGTTTCACTGGCTCGGAAATTGAATTCCCAGTTTAATCGATAGGTCAACGTTGTGTCGAGGCAATGAGAAAGTAGAGTGAGGGGTCTTGGGAGCCTAGAACGAGTCGAGATTTGTTAGAGACCTTGCCAAAAAATCAGGTGCCCCTTGGGGCTTTATCCAGCTTCCATTGAAATTATTTGGAACAAAACGCACGGTCTATTTCGAAATAGTAATTTATCGGCAGGTTTTACTGTGCGAATCGAAAAGGTCGTTACAAAATTTACGGTTTTTCGAACTATCCTGGGAACTCTCGCAATAGAGTTGTTCATCGTAATAATTTTGTTATTCTATAAAAATCAGGTTTTTATTGAACTATTTTGCGACAGTATAAAGAATTTACATAGACTTTTCTTTTGAAAAAATATTGCAGGGAATGACAGAAGCAGAAGGGAATTTTTGTTTCCTTGGTGGACAATTTTTGCTCCAAAGAGGATTGGAGAAAGCTGGACATTTCTGTGTACGGTAATAGAAGATCGTATTGCCAAAAAGTTCAAATAAATTGCTAAAAACAAATCTGACGAGCAATTTAAGATTCAAAACATTGAAGAATAAATGATTTTAAAATAGAAGCCACTCATGTCAGCATTAGGAATGTTGAAAAACGTAAAGACCTGAACAATTTCAAGGTAAAAAATGTGAAAACATGAAAAACAATCTGGAAATATTACTATAAAAAGACTGTAATGAATGAATTAGTTTTAAGAAAAAATATGAGATTTTTCTTCCGGGAATGACTTTTTAACTAATTGTTCTTTAAATATTTCAAAAAGTATATAAAATTCAGCAGTATATAATTTTTGAATTCTTGCAATTAATGGAGAAATAATATCCGACCTCTACAAAGAAAAATCTAATCTGATCCAAACCAAGTGAATCCGACTTTTGTGAGAAAAATTAATTTCTTTCCAATCCGATGAATCCGACGCCTGGCAAGAAATTAATTAGTAAACAAATAAATAAACAAATTAATTTCAATCTAATCCTGAAAAATCCAACTTTTACGACAAAAATGCATTCCGTGCGAATTTGAATGAATCTTATCTCTAATCGAAAATTCGTTCCGATTGAATTGAAGCTATACCGACAAATTAATTCCTATGCTATCTGTTCATAACCAGTCTGAGTGATTTTTTAAATATTCTGATGAATGAATTTACGACAAGGAAAAAAATTGTTCTGTTTGCTACGCGAGCTTAGCGAGCGTGGCAAATCATGTGCGTTGGTAATTTACGTATCCCGCTCATTGTGAGAGGACGAAGTTGTCGATTCCTCAACTGATGATGTCACGGTGGTCGAAGTAAGTACTTTTCTCACTTTTGGTACTACTGTGACGTCATCAGATGAGAAATCGACAACTTCATCATCTCGAGACGAGCCTCCGAAGTCACATTTTCATCCCGGGTGTTGGACAAAATACAGTTATTCTTTATTTTCGTCTTGGACCCACAGTGGAATCCTTTGGAGTTACTTCAGAATGAGAATATATTGAGGCAGAATGAATAGTTTGATCACAATTATGTGTAATTATTTGGAATCGCTGTGGATTCACAACGGAATTATGCGGAAAAACATGGAAATTATTAGGAATGAACGAAACGTTTGTTCATAATGATACGAAATCATGTGAATACAAATTTTTGATTTACTCGGTTACATTTTCAATATTCTAATTTTTCGTCACATAACTTCTGAATGAGATGTCAATTAGTTTCGTAAAGTCGATATGTTCTTTGTGATTCTTCGTATTCACGTCACAGTGTCATATTTTTGGACCATTGCCAAACGTTTTATTACAATCTAGTTTTATTAAACCTTACTTTTACAGAATTTAGCTTCCCCTCTTGCTAATTTCATTAAAACTCAATAAAAACTTTTTCTGTTTCAAGTCAACCAGAAAATAATAAGACAATTATAACTGATCTTGTATCAATAGTACATTGTGCGCCAAGGAACTTAAGTCGGTCATTATACGCCGCGTGTGCGTTTGCAATACAAGTCGTGGACGAGCGCGAAGCGCGAGGCGGAGACGAGTATTGCAAACACACAAGGCGTAATGACCGACGTAGTTCCATGGTGCACATTATACTTTATACACCAAGGGCATAATTTGCAAGTTTTTTGCCCCCGATTATCATGCATCACAGGGGAGGTCTAACGTGGCGAGTCGAATCGGTACAATTCACTTTTAGCGCCGGTTAACAAGATTTTTACTGAGCCGGTTGATATTTGCTCGTCTTAAAATTTTTGAAAAATATGAAAATTTTGGATATTTTTGAAAATTTGAAATTTTTGGGGGGATTTGAGTAATTTTTGAAAATATCTATAATTTGCAAAAATTTCTTGAATTTTCAAAAATATCCAAAAATTTCGAAAATTTCAAAAATTTCGAAAATTTTCAAAAATTTTTAAAATTTTCCCCCCGACGCCCCTTTGCACCTCCCCCTTTATCTGCAGGTTTATCATGTACGATAAGTATTTCTTCAATGCTCCAATGATACGCGGATTATAATGGATAGTGCATAGTGGTGGGAGCAGTACAATAATGGCCCCATTATTGTACAGTACAATAATGAGGCCATTATTGTACTGCTCCCACCACTGACCCATAAAGGGCTACTTAAGTTCCTGAAAACAGGCACGTAATACGCCCAAATCATGCCTGCGGCGTATAAAAGTCATTTTTATTCGTGAAACAACGATATTATGGGCGTCTACTATAAGTCACAACAATAAGTCGAAATGAGAACTGTGATAATGTGAAAAAGTTCATTTTATTATTGAAAAAAAATATTTAGTTTTAATCTTCAGGTTGCGTATTACTGTGTTTAACATCATACAACTAACTAAATTCCACAGCTAATTAATGTAACACATTTTTTCTGTATTGACGTTTTCTGTGTTAAATTGTACCTTAAAAGTGCATTCACGTAGTCGCAATAATTCTCTTGCTGCTTCAGCACTTCGTGCATGCAGGACGTGTTCGAAATTTACATTTTTTTTCATAAAATCTTAGTGAGGTAAAATTGGTGTAAAGTTAGAATCCAGTGTACAAAGCAAGTAAATCTCATATTGGACTTCACGAACATATCTTTCATAAGATTTATATTGAAAAAAAAACACTTTTGACAAGTACTCTAAGAAAAAAGTTTCTTTGGTTTAAAGAAATATTTTGGCTGTTTTTTAAAAATAAGGAAATTAAATTTATGGAAAAATGACACAAGGTACAATGAAATGTTTAATAACAAAACTGTTCTCCTAAATTAGGTTTAAAAATTTGCTTCTGACCATTTCTTGATAGGACGTGCAATTTTTTAAATTATAAACAAAAGACAAAGAAAATAAGTCTGTTTCAATATTGATGAATATTATGAATGGTAATATAATATAAATTTATTGAAATGATTTACATAGATGTCAATATATAGTGCTGATATATACGTGAAATATGCGGAGTAATTTTTACATGCTTGCCTCCCTAGACCTTTTTCTCAGTAATTTATTTGAGTCAAAAGAATGTCTCTTTAAATTTAAAAAAAAAACTATTAAAATGAACTTATTAAAGAAATATATCATTTTTGTTTACAAAAAAATATAAACTACGTTATTCTTTAGGATCAAATAAGGTTTTCCTTCATTTGGAAGTACTTTTACGTTAAATTCAAAAAATGTTGTTAAAGAAACTATTCCTGTACATAACTCAAAGAAAATATTTTTCTGGGTGTAAATAACTGACAATTCTGAGTGATTGTCACAGGATATTTTTCGGGTTTCCATTTCTACTCCGGTCTCGATTACAACCTTTTGATAAGAGAACTCGGCTTGGGCACAGGTGATTCCTTGATTGTATTGGTCCTTAATCTAACTTCGTCCGTTCCAGTAATCTGAGTCTCACAGCTGAGGCACAGCATCCGCCGACCAAAATTTGCGAGATAGAAGGGCGACCAAAGATTCGTGACACGCCGACGGCATATTCTTCTGATAATCTTGCTCAAGGATGTTTCAAGCCTCCTATATTATAGTTCCCCTTGTAGGAATAGTCTTTCTATTTCGGATTATATATCCACCCTAAATAAGTTTCCAGGTTGTTGTCTCGTAAAATCTTAACGGCTGGCAATATCTGATACTATATTTATTGTTTAGTATTAATGTTAATTTATTGATTGCTGATGTTCCATCGAGACTTAATTTTTATGAGATCTTGTTATAATGGAAAAATCCGTCCATAAGGTTGCTCATTCCACGTAATCACGAAAAAGTCTCAAAATTTGTTTTCTAAAAAATTTGGATAAAAATTTTGCATGCAGTTGACAACTATATTGACTACTATATTCAGTGAGACAATTGATCATACAGTTTATAATCTTGGATTAAAAATTTTGAGAATAGGTATGTTTACTTCAACCACCAGCTAACTTTACTTCATTGAGTGCTGAGGGGAAAACAATGGACCACATTCTTATGTCCTTATCACGAAGGAATAGTAAGGAGTGGTATCTCTATGTGTTTGGTGAGAAGAGGTGGGACGAGCGACGTCCAAGAATTCGTTAATGCTTGCCATGAATGAAAACTTGTATGCAAGATCGTGCACATGCGCAGAGCTGTTTTCGCAGTCACGTCTTATACAAAATCCTCTATGTTATATTTTGACATATCGATGCATATGTAGGTTATGTTCGTTTGTTTATGTTCGTTCAATACACAAGTTCAAAACTTCCAACGCGTGTTGGCATCGTTGGCACGGCAACTGCCAGTGCGCATGTGCACGATGTTGCAAACCAGTTTTCATTCCTGGGAAGCATTAACGAATTTTTGGACGTCGCTGGTCCCACTCCCCACTTACAGGGATACTATTCCTTACTATCCCTTCGTGGTCCTTATACTTATGACCTGATAGGTACCGAAAGTGGGAATAATACATGATCGAAAAAAGTGTAACACGTGCGCTTATAGCACTCACCAACTTTAGAGACTTTTTTCTCGGAAAACCAGTTTTCGAATTTATGAATAGAATTTCCGTGATGTGATTGTTCTTAATTTAACGCCTGGGAATAACAATTTAGAATTTCAAGGAAAAACTTTATTTAATCGACTTCTTCCAGACCGGAAATTCCGAAATCAAAAATGCCCCAGCGACTCTTTTTCTAACCTAAAGGATTACTGACCATAAGGATTCTTTTCATGCGAACGTCAACATATTAAGTTTTATAGTCCAGGATTTTGAAAATCAAGATCTAGATTGTACGCCTCAATATCTATACATGTTTGTCCCAAATGTTTTAATCCAAGACCATAAACGGTATAATCCATTTTTCTCAAGTGTTGACAGTTGTAAACAGTTGTCATCTGCCTGCAACGTCTTTATCCAAATTTGAGATAAAAAGATCTACCCGCCATGCGGGCACGTTCTCATCGCGCGCCGTGCGCGCGTCTGTCGGATCTCGCGCTTCGCGCTCAAAAATGGGCTACCGCACGCCTCGCGCTCGGATATTTACTCCTTGCACTCAGAATTCTTGAATGAAACTTTAGAAAAAACATCTCTTTTAGATCCCAATTCAATTATGCTTCTCCATACTCTGCATTTTCTACGTAATTTAGTAGTTAAAGATTGAATTGCTCAAAGCTTCGTAGGCTTTGAGGTACACCCCAGGTGCGAATTTGAGTTGGCAGCCAGATTTGACGGTCGGCCCTACGTCGGGCCGGATTTGGCAACCGAATTTTGCTGACCAGGGTTGGCCCAACTATAGCAGTTCGAAGCCACCATAGTTGGGCCAACTTTAGAAGCCAAAAATGGCTCCCAAAATTCACCCAACCGTCAGCCCAATTGTAGCCCAAGGTAGGGTCGACGGCAGTTTAGGCCTTGGCAAATCGGTTCAGAATAACCATAACAATATGGTCAGCCCGACTCTGGGTGATGTTTGGCCCGATCATCGCTGCAATATTATGCAGTGCAAGTGAACTCACTTTTGCCGATCGTCGGTCCAAGTATGGCCCAAGGTTGGGTCGACGATTGTTTGGGCTTTCGCGAATTGGGTCAAAATAACCATAACACTACGGTCGGCCTGACTCTGGGCGATAGTTGGCCCGACCATGGGTGTAATATTATCCACTGCAAGTACCCTCACTTTTGCCGACCGTCGGTCCAACTGTGGCCCAAGGTTGGGTCGACGGTCGTTCGGGCTTTGGCAAATTGGCTCAAAATAACCATAACACTACGGTCGGCCTGACTTTGGGCGATAGTTGGCCCGACC
>CAKNXH010059092.1:135483-188781 GCA_932178445.1 Andricus quercusramuli
CCATAACACTACGGTCGGCCTGACTTTGGGCGATAGTTGGCCCGACCGTCGGTGTAATATTATCCACTGCAAGTAACCTCACTTTTGCCTACCGTCGGTCCAACTCTGGCCCAAGGTTGGGTCGACGGTTGTTCGGGCTTTCGAAAATTGGATCAAATTAACCATAACACTACGATCGGCCTGACTCTAGCCGATAGTTGGCCCCGCCATAGGTGTAATATTATCCACTGCAAGTAACCTCACTTTTGCTGACCGTCGGTCCAACTCTGGCCCAAGGTTGGATCGATGGTCTTTTGGGCTTTGGCTAATTGGTTCAAAATAACCATAACAATACGGTCGGCCTGACTCTGGGCGATAGTTGGCCCGACCGTCGGTGTAATATTATCTACTGCAAGAAACCTCACTTTTGCCGACCGTCGGTCCAACTCTGGCCCAAGGTTGGGTCGACGGTCGTTTGTGCTTTGGCAGATTGGCTCAAAATAACCATAACACTACGGTCGGCCCGACTCTGCGAAAGAGATGGCCCGGCCATCGGCATAACATTGGGTCGTACAAGTTATCATGATGCACCCGGCGGTTGGTCAAACCTCGGCCCAAATATGGACCAGCCGTCGGATATACTAGGGTTCATTATTTCAAAACAACCGAAATTCGGGTACTAATAGCTGCATTTTTGTGTAGACATGCCCATATTCATACAGAAATTTCGGTACACGTAGACACTTCATTTTTTTAAAGAAAAAAAAAACAAAGCTCCATCTTCATGGTAAATTGTAAATGTTCCGAAAAATGTACATTTGGTGTAATTCTGAATCGCTTTAAAATAGTTTGCACATCAAATGCAAAACGTTACACTAAAGTTTGAAAAAAATTGTGAATGAAAAAATATTCGCAGTACCTGATAGAATTTCTAAGTTCCTTCGATGCAAATTTCAAATGCTCATTAAAAATGACATTTTATGTGATTATCAAAAATTGTAGAATCGCCTAAAACGCGAAAAAGCAAAATATTGCACAAAGAAAAATTAGTGAAATTGGGCGCCAAAAAAAAGTTTTTGAAAAAAATGGTATAAAAAATGTTTGTATAAAAACTGTTCAACAAAATCTTCGATGAGAAATTTTTGAAAACAAATTTCAGAACCAAAATTGTTTGAAGAAAAATGTTTAAAACAAAAAATTTGTTTAACAAAAACTGAGAAAAAAATGTTGAAAAAAAGTGTTGTCGATTTAAATTATTTATTTAGAAATGATTTCATTTATATTTCCGTTAACAGTTAATTCATTTCACATCTACATGATGTCACATAATATTAAAAAAATTAATGAGAAAAAAGACTTAAAAAATTGTTTCTTTTCAACAGCTTTGAGCTGTGCCTTATGGGGATGGTTTTTTCATTGATTTTGAATTCTGTAGTTATAGAGTAATGGGTAAGTCTCCTGACTGCCAGGCGACAGATTCAGGTATAGATGTAGATTCGAAACCCTGTAGCGTTAGAAATTTTATTCGTAATATAATGTTTAAAAATGTGATATAGGTGTTCATTCTAAGCAGGACCATTAGCATTGATAGTAAAAATACTCGCCATCAATTATTATTTATTTTTTGAATACTTCTTTTGTGTATTTCCACCTATTTGGTACGAACCTTCAAAAATCAAAGTTGGCCCCACGTTGTTCTCCAAGGTTGGGCCGACATTATCCTAATTGTCGGCCCGACCGTGGAACGACGATTAATTCGCAGAAGAAGCGTTGGTTAACCAACGCTTCCTCTCAATGCCGGGACAACTTTGAAAACCATTGGTATACCAAACTTGCATTCCGCGGTTGGCTCAACCATGACAACTATTGTTGGCCCAACTGTGTAAAATAGGGACGGCATTCGTTATCATTACACTGGTTGGCCCGACCATTGGCTCACAAAGTTGGGCCGACCTTACAAAGATTGGGCCAACCGTGGCTCGACCGACAGTTCGCACCTGGACATATTCATCGTGACACTCGCGCTACGCGCTAGATTTTCGACACACATTTTGAAATTTATATTTATTTTATGAGTTACCTCACAATGGTTACCTTTCTTCAGACTATCTTCCCTATCTCGCGTTGTTATGCTGAAAATAGGAATTTTTACACAGTATTTTTGATGGATAAAACAAAAACTCCTACTAGCCTTTTTACGTATCTCGCGTTTTCCGTCGTAATATAGTAATTTTCGATTTTTGCATATAAATTTCGAAAATAAATTAAAAAAGGCGAGTTCTGTCGAAAAATAATTTGAAGAGAAATTTTTAAGAATTTTCAAAAGCTAAAATTCCTGCAGAAACTTTACCCGTATTTCGCGCCGCTCAGCTCAAAATTAATATTTTCTATTTTCGACATAGTAACTTCGATAAATAAAATAAAATACACAGGTCCTATCAAAAAATGGGTACAAAATGTCACGTAATGTGACTTTGACTATTTATATTTGGCTGAATCCGCTCGCAACGAGCGTGAGAACGGATGCTGCTGCCACAAAAAATTGTAATATTAGGATGACCACCTTGGGCCGTCGCACGGTCAAAGGATGCACGGCATTTGTCATTGTGGAATAACATCTTTAACGCGTGCACCGCCGATTAGGCACCATTCTCGAGGCAGTACATTTTTACATTCAGGAGAGAACGAATCGAGTTAGAATGAAAGATAGTGACGATCAAAAGTTAAACTAAATAAACGAAGATACAAGGAAAATTCAAGGGTTTATGTTCTTCTAATCCCACGCCCTATATTATAATATAACACAGAAAAAAATTTGTAAGACTTTTTGAAAGCGATAATTGCTCCATCAGACTTTTTACCGTATTTTGCGTCACTTGGTTCAACATATGAATTGTAGATTTTTTCACAGAATTTCCGATAAATAAAACCAAAATGATAAGCCTCATCAAAAAGTGGTTGAAGGCAATTTCATAGAATTTTTCAAAAGCTATAATTTCTCTTCGAAATGTTTTCACTTTCTTTGCTTACGTTTGGTTCGAAATTTGAATTTTCTAATTTTTTTATAGTAGTTTTAATAAATGAAACCGAAATGCTGAGTCCTATCAAAAAATTATATATCTAATTTTCATTTTTTTACAGTATGTATGTACGTATGCCATTAAGCTATTTCCCTTTCAAGGTAGGCGTGACACTACCCAATTCGGGTAGTGTTTCTAGGTGGATAGTTTCTTGTAGTAAATAACTGCAAGTGTGGGCTCACCACACCCGCGACACGCCAACAGCACGCAGTTAGTGGTATTCCCAAACGGTCATTCATCCAAGTACTAACCGCGCCCAACACTGTTCAACTTCAGTGATCTAACGAGAACTGGTTTTTTCAGCGTGGTATGGCCGTTGGCCATACAGTAATTTTGATAAATAAAACCAAAAGGGAGAGTCGTACCAAAAAATGGTTGAAACCAAAATTTTAGACATTTTGAAAAGCTTCCATTCTTCTATCAAACTTTTTTCAAGTATCTGTCGTTGTTTGGCGTAAAATTGGAATATTCAGTTTTTTGATAGCATTTGCGATGTATAAAACCTTAACCGTTGGTCAAGGTATGCTGTTTTACGAACTGGTTCTTTCTTATAGGACCAAAAAAAAGTGTGCCAGAGCTCGATTTGCTCCGTTCATTTTCTCGAGAGCTATCGTGTTTACGAACGAACAGAGAAACATACAGGTATGCTTTAGACATGCAGATATCTGAGACAGGCATATAGACAGAAACCATCGCCAAAACTTGACTTTCGGCTTAAGGGGGCCTCAAAACGTGGAGGTCCGTTAAAAAACTGAGGTGTGAAATTTAGGACGATTCTAATACTTTCTCAGCCTTAAATTATGAGAATGTAAAAAAGCTTGGGGTTTCTCTGTGATACAATTTGATGCAATGACTTGATGGCTAGTGGGCCCGCAACATGGAATCAGCTGACATGAGTGCAGCGCTCTACTTTAATGAAGTTCCACTCTTGTTAGTCTCTTCTCGACTCTAAACTCAACTACCTGCCACACCAACACAACCTTTCCACTTTTTTGTCCCTTTACTTTCCAGCCACCCCTTTGATCGACCGACGACATCCCTTCTTATGTTTGGAAACTCTAAATTTCTAGACCCAGAAGTCGACATAGCAAATTGTTCCAAATCGATTCATCTTCTTCATCTTTGTCGCAACCATAAAAGAGGCAGTTTACACCACTGTAAGTTTTTCTACTGAAGGGTTTACTGCGTTGTAGCCTGGTTAAACTTATGAAAGTTGCCGAAAGTTATACCAGCAATGAACGATAAATTAAACATAAATAACCGAAAAATTATTAAATATTTGTTAGCCTATAGGTGATTTATGGTAAGCCTTGACAACATTAATGAGCATCCTTACAAAATTTACACTTTACACTAATCGACGTACGTAATACATTGCATTAAAGGATACGTCAATATAGCAAAACTTACTGATATGTTAAGTTGTTTCAAAAATCATAAATATATAACCATCATTATTATATATTATATTGCAAATTATTCATATAAAAAAAAAATTAAACAAGATTTCTATGACTACAATTTGAAATCCTACAATTTTTGAGAGACATTGAATTTGAAATGCTTAGCATTTTTGTTAATTTAAAATATGTAATTTAATACATATTCATAAAATTTGAAGAGCTTATTTTCATCACTTATATCTTGAATCCAGTACAAGGATTTCTCATATTCATTACATTTTTGTTACCACTTTATAATATTTGAAGACTTGGTTTTTTGTCATCAACATAATTTAAATTTGATGCGAAAGTGTAAAAAATTCCTTGGCTTAAGGCGAATCGACTGATAATGATGATAATTCATAATATTTGAAAATCGTGTTTTTATAGTGAAACTTTTTAATATACATAATTCAAAGTTCATGCAGAAATATAATAAAACCCTTGACTTGAGAAATACCAATTGACCAATAATAATAATGCGTTTTATTGAAGATTGAGGAACTCATGGTGTTATATAATATTCGAAAAATCGCTTTCTTATAGAAAAATTGTTATCAACATAATTCAAAGTTAATGCAAAAATATCAAAAATTCCTTGACTTGAGATAAATCAATTTACCTATAATAGTAATACATTCTGTTGAAATGTAAGAAAGTTATGTTCATTCATAATATTAAAAAATGTTTTTTTTATCGTAGAACTTTTGTTACTCACACAATTAAAAGTTGATGCAAAATTTTTTATAAAATATCTTGACTTTAGACGAAAAAATTGTTTTTTTATTTTAATTGTCGCTGTAAATGAATTAATATATTTGGGCACAACAAGTTTAAAATGTGTCTAGATTCCATTAGCAACATGAATCAATACAAAATAAGCAATTTGTTGCAAAAATTAATTTAAGAAAACCGTAAATATTTCATTAAAATTCTGCAAAAAACCTGGGTGATCTATTTTACTGAAATGAAAACAATGAATTTGGATCATTTCAACTTAACTTCGGGATTCGATACAGGTAAAATTTGCATTTCAAAGCTGATAATTTTAATATATAGCTGTAGCAGGCTAAAATACGACTACTTAGCCTCACTTTGCTCATCTTAATCCTCGCGCTTTAAACGATCTTTGGGCACCTTTTCGCTATAAACGGGGGTCTGTGAGCCTCAAGGGTTTTTTTTTTATTTATTAAAGTGATAGGAAAAATCTGGCAAAATTTATACAACATTGTTAATCCTTCTACTTTATGTATCAGTCGAACAGTAACAGGAACACATTTTTTTTAAAACAAATTATTGCATATGAACAATTAAAAATACCAAAGCAGTAAATTTCGTCTGAGTCTCACAGGCCCCCGTTTACAGCGGAAGTGTTAATAATGTTTTTTGACTTGTAATGAGAGTAGTGGTATCAAATAATATCCCACTGTTGCTTTGTAAACTCCGACCTTCATTTTTAGGTGGGTATAAATGACTTGCATTATTTCACAAGCATAAAATTAATTAATTTCGATGGTTCCTTTTCAAAATTGTTTACGTAATGTTCTTCAAAGATATATCTACTTAAAAGATATGTAGGATGTATACATTTGAAGCGTTAGGTTGTTTTTCCGTAAATCGCTTTTTCGGAACCAGCGAACTCTAATTAGTTAGTACCCAGCTTAAAACTAATATAAAAATTATTATTGTTTACGTAAATCATGTTATACTAGAGTAGGACGCATGGAGAAATGTCGCGCGCGCAGCTCCCGTTCTTCGCTCTCGCACAGCTGTACAGACTGCAGCGTGTAGTGACCAGCCGGCGAATTAGTGCGCTATTATTTTTATTGCTACTGCTCAATCACTAAGTAAAAAGAGTGAGTTAACACATGAAGTTAGCTGATAAGCCTTTTTATTCGCCATCTGATTGGCTGTCGAGTCACGTGAACGTTAATGCCACTCATAGCCAGCGAAATTCAAATTGTCATTCGTTTCGTTTTTTGTTCCTATTTACTTAGTGACACAGAACTTTTCATTGTTAATCAGAAAAAAATCTGCTTTCTTATGTTTCCAATTTTATTTCTAAAATATTATACATCAGACTCAGGTACCTTTCACACGATTTCAGATCAGTAGATTGCATGCAGAAAGTCCACAAGAGTGTAAGAGATGGAGAACAGTCTGTCCTTTTCGTTCCTGTGGGCAATCTACATGCAATTTGCTGATCTGCAATCGTGTGAAGGAGCCCTTAATAATAAGTAATTCGAAATCATTTGTCATGCGTATTTAACTTAGGGTGAGTGAGTGAGATTGTTATGTTCTTTTCCCTAATTGATCGTGATTTTCCCTGGAGATTGGTGATTGGTCGTTCTTTTTGGCGCTCAGTTATTGGACGTTACATTCGAGAGTTACTTAGTTATGAGTAGGCATAAGGCTGGCGTCTCATGTGGGCAGAAAACGTCGGCGTAAAGCAGAAGCTCATGAGAGTGAAAGAGACAAATAGATCTGTCCGTCTTTTTCACTCTTATGAGTTTCTGCTTTACGCCGGCGCTTCCTGCCCACATGGGACTGCACCTTAAGGCTTAGTTTCCATTTCAGTTTTAATTTCAATCCAGTTATATTCAGTTTTAGGTATGGACTCGTAGATCGCTGAGAAAAGTCTTTCCGATGACTCTCAACTATGTTTTGTAAATTTACAAGAATTGATAATTATTTAAACAATTTAGATTACAAAATTTTAAGTTTGGCTATTTTTCAACGAATAGGCTCAATTTTGTAGAGAATTAGATAAGAATATCTTTCCGGTGATGTTTCTATAATGCTCTGGAAATTTCAAAGAATTAATTATTATTTAAACAATTTTTATAAACAAATTGAGATTACTTAGTGATAATGCTCTTTAAATTTAAAAGAATTAATTATTATTTAAACAATTTTGATAAACAAATTGAGAGTTTGACCATTTTTCAACGAGTAGGCACAATTTGTTTACGGAATCAATAAAAAATGTTTTTTAAATAACTCTTTCCTATGCATGATACTTTGGAGATTTACAATAATTATTAATTATTTAAACATGTTTATCAACATAAGCAGAATGTAGCTATTTTTTAATGAATAGGCACAATTTGTTTACGGAGTCAACTAACATTGTCTTTCCGATGACTCTTTACTATGATTTGTAAATTTACAAGAATTAATAATTATTTAAACAATAGCTATTTTTGAAGGAATAGGCACAATGTGTTTACGGAGTCAACTAACATTGTCTTTCCGATGACTCTTTACTATAATTTGTAAATTTACAAGAATTAATAATTATTTAAACAATTTAGATTTAAAAATTTAGAGTTTGGCTATTTTTCGACGAATAGGCTCAATTTTGTACAGAATTAGATAAGAATATCTTTCCGGTGATATATTTCTATAATGCTCTGCAAATTTCAAAGAATCAATTGAGAGTTTAACCATTTTTCAACGAGTAGGTTCAATTTGTTTACGGAATCAATAGTATGTTTTTCCAAAGACTCTTTTTCTATGTTTCTTTACAAATTCTGATTTTGGCTATTTTCAACGAATAAGCTAAATTTTTTTATAGAATTAACCAAGAATATCTTTCCGATTACTTTTTTTCTATAATGCTATACAATTTTTTTATGATGACCCTTTTCTATGTTGTTTTGTAAAGGACCCGGTACACATCTATGGGAAATATAGTCCCTGTCAAATTGGCTGAAACCGTGGTATAATGTAGTTTATAATATCCTGATCAAATAAAGTCCTGAGACACTAGGTCCAAAAAACGCCAGGTTTCGAGATAGGAGGGACCAAATGTCACTTTTCGTGGACGTGAGAGGAGTTTCACGGACCCTCGAGGACATGGCATAAAATTACATGTCACATGACATGGAATGCCATAACATGACAGATCACAAAACATGTAACATGAAACATGACATGACAGATCACATGACATGTAACATGAAGCATGACATGACATGATACATGAGATGACATAACATATGACATGACATGATACATGAGATGACATAACGTATGACATTACATGACGCATGACATGACATGACATGTCACATGGCGTGACCCAAGACGTGACACAAATGACACAAGAAATGACACAAGACAAAACACAAAACAAGACACAAGACACGACACAAAACAAGACACATGACATGTCACTTGACACGCGAGATGGCATGAGATGACATGACATGTTACTTGACACATGAGATGAGATGACATGACATGAAACGACATAGCGTGACATGAAATGACATCACATCACATGACATATGACACATGACATGGCATGGCACATGACATGGCATGGCACATAACACGACATGACTTGAGATGTCATGTCCTTTCATGTTCCATGTGTTATGTCATGCCATGTGCCATATGCCATGTTATGTCATGTGTTATATGTCATGGGTCATATGTCATGTATCATATTACATATTATGTCATGTGTTATATGTCATGTATCATGTTCCATGTGTCATGTGTGGCATGACACGAGACATGATATGACGCAAAATGGCAAGATATGACATTACACATGGCACGACATGATACATGACATAGCACATAACACGAAATAACATGAAATGTCATTTCGCGTGTCATGTGTTTTGGCATGTCATGTAATGTGTCATATGTCATCTGGCATTTCATGTCTCATGTCATGTTTTATGTCATGCCATGTCATGTCATTTGTGATGATGCGTGTCATGTGTAATGTCATGTCATGTGTAATGTCATGTCATGTGTCATATCATCTGTCATGACATGTGTCACGTCATGTCATGAGTCATTTGTTATGCTATGTGACATGTCATGCGTCATATCATGTCATGTCACGTGTCATGTGTCATGTAATGTGTCATCTCATGTGTCATGGCATGCCATGTCATGTGACATGTCATTTCATGACATGTCCTCGAGGGTCCGTGAAACTCCTCTCGCGTCCATGAAAAGTGACATTTGGTCCTCTTTTGCTACTCTTTTTACGGAATTAACTAAGAATATCATTCCGATGGTTTTTTTGTATGATGCTTTGCCAATTTCAAAGAATTATTAATTATTTAAAAAATTTTCAGAAAGAAATTATGAGCATGGTCTTTTTCAACGAATGGGATAAATTAGTTCAGGGTATCAAGGAAGAATGTAATTCGAATAACTATTTTCTACTATACTTTGCAAATATATAATAATTATTCATTATTTCATCAATTTTCATGAACATATTCAGAGTTTGGCTGTTTTTCAAAGAATAGGCACAATTCGTTTACGGAGTCAACTAAGAATTTCTTTCCGATGACTGACTTCTATATTGCTTTGTAAATTTACAATTATTATTAAAAATGTAAACAATTTCCATAAGAAATTCTGAATTTGGCTATTTTTCAGCGAATAGGCTCACCGTTTTTGCAGAATTAACCAACAATATCTTTCCGAACAATTCAAACAATTTTCATAAAAAATTCAGAATTTGGCTATTTTTCAGCGAATAGGCTCAGGTTTTTGCAGAATTAACTAAGAATATCTTTCTGATGCTTTTTCTATGATGCTTTGTAGATTTACAATAATTATTAATTATTTCAACAAATTAACAGTTCGGACATTTTTCAATGAATGGGCTCAGTCTGTTTACGGGATCACTAAGAATCTATTTCCAGTAACTCTTTTCTACGGTAATTCGCAAATTTACAATAATTATTAATTATTTGAACATTTTAAATTTAAAAATTTATGATTTGTCTATTTTTCAACGAATAGGCTCAATTTTGTACAGAATTAGATAAGAATATCTTTCCGGTCATATGTTTCTATAATGCTCTGCAAATTTTAAAGAATTAATTATTATTTAAACAATTTTCATAAACAAATTGAGAACTCTATCATTTTTCAACGAATAGGCTCAATTTGTTTACGTTGCACTTTTGCAATAATTATTATTTATTCAAACAGTTTTCATAAACATAATTAGAGTTTGGGTATTTTTCAAGGAATAGAAACAATTTGTTCACGGATTCAACTAACAATGTCTTTCTGATGACTCTATTCTATGTTTCTTTGTCAATTTACAAGAATTATTAATTATTTAAACAATTCACATGAACAAATTCAGAGTTTAGTTATTTATCAACCAACAGGCTACATTTTCTCAGAGAATTAATCAACTAAGAATATATTTTCGATAACTTTTTCATGTGATACTTTTTAAATTCACAAGTATTATTAATTATTTGAAGAATTTTTATTAGCAAATCGGAGGCAACTAAGAATGTCTTTTCGAAGACTATTTCCTAACATACTTTGCAAATTTATAATGATTATTAATCATTTAAATAATTTGCATAAACATTCAGAGTTTGTCTACTTTCAAATAAGAATTTCGTACATTACTTTCCACATTCACAATAATTATTCATTATTTAAATATTTTTCATAAACATATTCAAAGTTTGGGTATTTTTCAGAAGGAATTCCTTTTGAAAGGAAAAAGTTGACTCCTTACGGAGTCAACTAAGATTGTCTTTCCGATGCTCTTTTCTATGTTGTTTTATAAATTCACAAGAAAATTTAAATATTTAAACAAACATAAGAAAAATCAGAATTTGGTTATTTTACAACGAATATTTTTTTATATTATTATTATATTATTTTATTTTATTTATTATTAATATTATTTTTCTTATTTTCAACGAATTTTTTTACAGAATTAACTAAGAATATCTTTCCGATGACTTCATTATGTTCTTCAAGTTTCCAAGATTTATTAATTATTTAAAATATTTTAATGAGCAAATTATGAGTTTGGAAATTTGTCGAAAAAACCCTCCCGTCAAACCTCCTGCTCGACATAATCAAAACCGAGGTTAAAACGTTAGCGAATACACATTACTGTCGTACACGTCGCAGAAGGTCATCCATCCGAGTGCTATGCACGCTGGAAATGGCTTGACATCTGGACTCTTCTCGAGTCGAGATTATTTACTGTGTATTACTATGAAAATTTGTACGCGCCGACATTTTATAGGTTTTTTTCCAAAGTTGCATGAAAATGTTTAGAGTTGCAAAATTATTTATTCTGCATATAAAAATGCTCTAGTAATTCATTAAAATCTAAATTTTTAAACTTATAACAGTGCAGTGTCATGTTAGTAACAATTGTATCCAGTGGCGGACTGGATACCCGAGGGCGCGGTACGGAACAGACCCCCGGGGGCGCCAATTGCCTAATGATAGTATAAAAAAAAAAAAAGGTCATTTGGGTGCCAATGTAGAAAAACAACTTATAGGACAAACGCAACCAGAAAGTGACTGCATAGGGATAAGGGAAGTAAAACTTCTAATCCAATAGAAAATTATAAATGAACTGGCTCCTCGTAAAAATCAAACTTTTTAAACAGATAAATATACTTTATAAATATTAAATGGAAGGGAAAAAGAGAAAAACGAATAAGAGAAAATATGTATTACTAGTAACACATGCGCATTTGTGCAAGTCAGGGGTATTATGGTTCTTGGATATTCTTTTCACTCTTTCCTTTGCAATCTAAAATATATTCATTTGTTTAAAAAATATAAGCTTCTTAGGGCGTTTTTATATGCCTCAGGGGGCGCTAAACAAGGGGGGCGCAGTCAGGGTTCCCTGACCAACAATGCATGGCCAGTCCGCCACTGATTGTATCAGTTGAAATCATTAAATGATGTTTAAAACGTGGAATTTAATTTTTAAAAAGACCTATAATACCCATTGGATGGAAAAACAACCTAACTCGTTTCGTTTATTTTCAATTATTTAAATAGTTTTTTTTATTTTTTATTTTTTTTCCTTGACAGAATTTCACTTTTAGATTGTAATACTTGATGTGTATGAAAGGATTTATTTCTTAATCATTATTTTCTTAGTTCAATAACAGCTTAAAATCTTTGAATCGATTTATCTCAAAACACGATTTTCCGAGTTAGGTTGTTTTTTCACCCAACGCTTCATTTAATACAAGATAGTACTAAACAGAATGAAATATGTAAACTGCGTCGCTCTTAAATTGTGTTAACAATTTCAAATCCTTAAAATTTTTCTCTAAATTATTTTTAAGTATTTATATTTTACGTTTTTCAGTAATGGATTCTACACAGATACATCTACGGTTCATTTATTTAGAAAAAATGGTAAATTCAACAGACGTGTATGAAATTAAATTTGCACTATATTCCTTAAATAATCTTTTTGTTATATTAACGGATTTATATCGGCTTACAAGAAATATTTGTAAAAAGTGTGCCGAAAAATTATGAATTAAAAAAATATTAATAAGCTAACAATAAACATAGGGAGATATAGTTGAAGTGGTTAAGTTAAAAAAACACGTTTACGTAGTTTTTGATGAATTTTCTTATAATTCGCGAAATATAATTCTTTCTATAATTCTATAATTCGAAGTATAATTTTCGAAATATATGTAAGAAACCGCGGTGGATGTAGTTGACGCACTTCATTTATGCATGATATTTTGGAACATAATAGTTCAAGCATCAAGGCTATGAAATAAGCGAATGGACATAAATTCAGTCGCTAATTTGAAATCGCCCATGTATTCTAAAAGAAAACAATCCATTATCAACGACATTAAAATAAAGTAAGCAATTTTTCAACAATGGGCTTGAGATATATATATATATATATTTAATTTTGTTTAATTCAGGAAACTATTTGACAACCAAATGAACAATTTATGGGGGAACCGTTTTTGAAAAAACTGTTTTTTGGACCACCCTAACATATCTGAATAAAAATAATCGTTGCGTATTTAAAAGAATTTAGAAAATTTGAAAGAATGTAAAATTCAATTTAATCGAAAGAGATTCGTGCGAAATTTTACCGCGATTCAGAAAGTATTGCATAGAAAATTATCACTATCATGAAAGACAGGAGAGTTATGGTCACACCCTTATGAACAGAAGTACCCTGCCTTAAATCAGCGTAGACGTCAGTGCCGACCTCCAAGGATTTTCCATAACCTATACTTGACATTATGCTAGTGATTAGTACTAGAACTTAGACTATAGTATACAGTTATACTCTCTTGCCCCTTCGATCCAGCACCCTCTCAGGCTTTCTCATTCCCAGCCGACTTGCTCGAGAATTCTCTCTTGATTAGCTTCTGATTAATTACAATTGTACAGTTGTATATAATGGACTATTATTACTAAAATTCGCTAAGAAGTTGAATCAGAATCAAATTTAGATTTAAACCCCCAAGCGGAAAAATTGTATATAGTCGATTGACTATGTGCGTCACTCACACAATTAAAGAATCTAAGAATTTGTTCTTATACGTATATTATTATCATATAATCAAAAAATCTATTCACTCCACTGGGTCGTATAACAGATTGCATGGTTACTAGTGCCATTAACATGCAGAATGTATAAGCTGTACGTGTTACGCACGTAGCCAATAAATAATAATGACGCATACTTCGCATCTCTCACTGTAAAAGGTAGAGCGTTTTTTTAGAGCATCATTTTGCACAGGTATTACTTTAAATTCGAGGTGTCCTACTTTTTCGTAGTACAACTGCATGCAATTTGTTACAATGTAAAAGAAATGACTCCGGGATTCCACTAGTTGTCTTCTGTAAGACCCGTGAAGTATTAATTGCGTCATCCATTCGTAATCAATTCGTTTCAAGTTGGATGGTTAAGAGCAACTTAGAATTTAATTTCAACAACCCAAATCAAAATTTTGAATGAGTTCCTGTAGAATATTTTTTTAGCTGCCTAGTGTACGACTAGGTACACCAATTACATGGACATTGCATTAGGATTAGCTCTTGATATCATTCAATTTCATATTTTGAAGGCATTTGTGTAAAATATTCTTTCGGCTGCCTGATGATTTATTCGAAATGGCTTTGGAAATCATCCAAAATTTTTGCAGTTTCAGCATTTTTAGAAGGTTTACAACTTTTGGTGACTAACGGGGTATGGTTTAGAAAATTGGAAAATTTGTAATTTAGTGCTAGAGTTAAGATTCTAATTTACCTATTAGATATTTTCACTTCATAGTCAGGTAACCTCGCATTGTTTACTGCTGAGGGGAAAACAATGGGTCGAATGCATGGGATTCGCTCCATTTTTACCGTTTTTTGTTAATATCTTCGTAAAAACTAATTTTTTCTATATAAGTGCATTGGAAAAATAGTTCCTATTTTTTAAAATTATTTAAAGAAATAATAAAATGTTAATAATTATTATTCATCACGAAGATATTACAAAAATAAAGTTTTGTTCCATGCATTTGATCCACTGTTTTCCCCTCAGCACTCAACAAAGTCAAGTTAGCTGACGGTTGAAGTGAAAATACCTAATAATGGCCTATACATCAAAGACGTGAAAATTAATTTTTGTCTCTAAAAATTTTTTCTTTTGATTTAACTAGTTACAGATCTCATTTATAGAAGATTCACAACTTTCAAGAAGCAGCAGGTAATTTTTTATAAAATGTTGAATTTCGAGGTGAAGGAAAAATTCGAATTTTCCTACATCGGCCCACAAATCACTCTAGCTCTGGAGATTACTTGTTTTTCTTTATGATATGGGTGATTGTCAAATTGTAGGCAAATTTTAGTACCTATAGTGGCAATCATATTATTATTAGGAATTAAAAATTTCATAACGGAAATTGATCTCATCACATGTAAAAATTTCAAATCCAAAAGGGGCAGTTATGAAAATAAGAAATAATAATGAACCCATGCGCAAGCGCATATAATCAGTCGTACACTGTTCTGTTGTACCGTACGGTAATGATGCGAGAAAAATGTTAAAGTTTTATCTTTTTTAATGTTCATAAAAAAATAACAGATTTTAATTATAAAAAGTTACCTACATATGGAAGAAAACACCGCTAAGCAAGTAATATTATTTATTTGACTTAAAAAATGTCCATACATTAAATTTATGTTTATGTAAAGTTTACAAACTTGATACGTTAATCGTTTTTCAGGTTACTCTAAAAAAAAAACGGAGAAAATCAGTTTATCCGTATGCAAAGTGAGGTTAGGACGCCGTACGGTAATGACGTTTCGGGTGTTCTTATATTAAATTAAAGTAAATAGGAACAGGAATGAAAAAAAAGAACTGGTCATTTTGTAGAGGATGATAATAAGTGTTTATAAAATTTAAAAAAAAATTAGCACAAGTTTCTAAGTTAATGTTATATCACTGGGACTTCAAGTTTGCCTTCAATTTGACAATTACCCATATTTGTCTATAGACCTTATAACTGATTTTGATATGGCTTCTTCTCTACACTACCGTATGTATACCAATGTATCATTTTCATTGTTAATGCTTATCTATTTCTATCTCATCGTGACCTTATTTATGTTCAGGACCGCTACAAGAAAACATACTATCTTCCCATGATTTTCGAAATATGTGTGTTGATGATTTCTTAAGATTTTTGAAGACATACAATTGGCTTGAATTGTATTCGATCGACCAAAGTTAGGTTGTTACACCAAATTAGGGTGTACCAACCTAAGTGATTACCTGCACCGTGGATCACTCAGGAACTAAGATCATGACGGGAGAAAGCGAGAGAACGATAGGCTATGTAAAATTAGACTATTCGCAGTAATTATGATCACCTTATGTTTAAGTTCCATACCTCGAGAAAATTGGTTCAATGTAATCTACTGCTTAGTAGAATAACTTTTAATACAGACAAACTAATGAAAGTCACCCGGTAAGAAGCCTTGCATTAAAAAGTATTAGAAATTTGGAATCCCTAAGAATGCCTTTTCTGTCCTTCGTTTTTTTAATCCTCATTAGGCGGCGAAAATAATAAGATTCCAATCCCTTTCAAAGCCAATCGGAGCTGCCAAACGTAACCTTAAATAAACTAAGAACACAATTTTCATTTGAAGCATTAAAACGCGCTCCAAAAGCAAAAAATTTGCAAAATCTAGTAGGGTTATTTACAATAATACATCTCTTTATCGTAAAATATTGGCTTTGTTCACATATTATCAATTACAAATATATAAAATGATGATAAAAAATTTTTAAAATTATTTTTCACATAGCCAGCTGTGTGGAAATTAATCCTGACATCGTAAAATGACCGATGCTATGTTTTAAAAAGCTTTTGACCTCATTATTATTCGAAAAACAGAAAATTCGAAAAAAAGATTGACATTTTTATATTTCTTGGTTGCTTCGCGGTATCCAAAGTTATTCCGAAAAATATCATCGCCGCTTGGTACAGAAAGGGTTTCAATTTAAGAGATAACTTTACTGTTGTGGAGATTCAAAACAAGAGGACAGAAAGGGGATCCAGAAGTATTCAATATTTGTTACGTTACCACTGGGTACATGAAATTTTCCAATACTTTTTAATGCAAGCCTTCTTACCGGGCAATGACACTTCTCGCCTTTGGAGTGAATTTCGCACTTTGGGCCTTATCAAACCCAAAAAGGATGAAGGTTCTTTGCACAATTCTGTAGAAGAATTCAATATCTACTACCAATCTGTCTCAAATATATCCTCTTATTACCTTCTACATCCTCCTGTTACATCAGCAAATACATCTGAAACGGATTTCTCATTCTCTCCTGCTTCATTCGTGGATGTTAGTAAGGCTATCGAGGCTATCCGCAACAATTCCAAGAGCGTTGATGTTATTCCTATTATCTACATTAAGAGAGATATGGAGGTCATTCTTCCTTATTTAATTGACATTTTCCATTATTCCATCAATTCCTGTACTTTTACTGCCCTATGGGAAAAATCGATCACTCGACCTATACCTAATGTTAAGAGCCAGGTTTATCGACATGATTATAGACCTATCTCTATTATGTGCGTGCTCTAAGGCTTTAAAGAAAATAATACCTAAATGATTGCATAAATATCCTGTCAAAAATATTTTATTCAACTGGCTCCGGTAACTTCTAAAGTTCCTCCGGCGTCTGTTTTAAGGCTTATATTGTTCATAATGTACGTCACTGATTGTTCAATACAGATTGGTCAACACATCTTTCAAACTGAGGACCTACACATATACGATATTCATTATGATCCTACTGAAATATCTTTGGCGATCGGTAAATTAAATCAAACGATTGAGATTCTATCGGGGCCACAACTAAGAAGCTATCCCTTAATGTTTCGAAGACGAAGGCCATGATCTTCGGTATTCCAGCCTAGCTTAGAGGCTGATTTATCTCCGCTGGCCGCGGGTGTTAAATGGTTCTATCATCCAATACACTAACTCTGCACGCAATTTGGATGACACCATTAATCCCTTACTTGAAAAGCAGGAATATGTCTATCGAAATGTCAATAAAATCGATAGAACATTATATCCCCTTAAAATTGATGGAGAATTTTTAGATGAGTCGTATAACAATGCCCTTAATTGATTTAGTGAAAAAAATTGACAGAAATATTTTATGGCTATCAACCTTTTTTCGAATTCTTAGTTTATGTAATCCTCCGTTCTATCGTGAGTCATTCTAATATGTAGAGAGTTATCAGAGTCGCACTTCCATAAAAGAAAAAGATTTATTTACACATCCCTATACGTATGCTGAACTTCGGTATAATTGAATTCTTTCTCTGGATCTTCGGCTAACTCCTGGAATTCTTTGCCTACTGATATAAGATCCGTTAATTGCCTAGCTACCTTCAAAATAATGATTTTTTTCATTTATTGTCCAAAGAAACGTCAATTTTGTAGGACAGCTTATGTTCAATAGTGACCGATCTTATATTTCGTAATCCTTTTCTTCTTATTATATCAACCTCGTTATTTAATAGTGTGTATATAATCCTAAGTCCCTTTCCCGTTTGTTGAAGTAAATATTTAATATTAGTTTAAATTTAATTAGTTATAAGTTATTATAAAGTAGTTACACATAAGCAAATGAAATTAGTTAAATGTTAATTTAATTAGCTTTTTGGATCAAATCCTCCACTTCCTATCCCTCATCCTCCTCCTACTCCTCTTCATCCTTCCTTTCCAGTGGTCTGCATTACTGACCGATGATGAATCTGCCTTGCCGGCCGATGAAAATCTGCATTATCGACTGACGGTGATAACATGATGTTGGTAACTTAGCATATAACAGAATCTTGCTTGGTCGGTAAGTGATCTAGAACCGGTATAGCTTTACTATTGAACTGAGAAAATTCAGATATATGCGTCTTTCGGGGATCCATTAATGGTGAAAAACTCGGCCTCGCCTACGGATTTTTGTGACAAAACAGTTGCGTGCAAAATTTTTTACAATTTTCTAATAACGAATTTCACACGAAAAAACTGCGAAAAATTCAGGAAGACCTCCCTTGATGTTAGGAAGTACTGTGAATTTTTTCAGATTTTTCCAATCATTAATTTAGCTAAAAATTGCGAAAAATGAAATTCGCATAATCAACGATTACTCACCCAATATGGCGGCTATCAAGCTGAGAATTTGCAAGAACCAATCTTGAACTAAGTATCTCCGAATAGTTGATACGAAATCTAATTTAAATTGAGGGCTGTTTTTATATATAAACGTTTATTTTTCAGCCTGCTGGCCTTAAAAAATTGACTTGCTTACACTTCCATTTTTACAGATTTTTCCTAAAACTAACCCTTAAAAACTAACATCCATCCATTCCTTATTTCTAAGCCGCACGCTCTTATTGCCTCGCCTTCCTCGCTTCGCCTCGCCTCGCTCGCATGTGCCTACTTTTTTCGCATTGCCCCGCACGCCAACCTCTGTTTTCGCTGTAATACCTATTGCGTATCTACTATTTACAATATTTACATCTTACTTATATCTACATTCTCTCCTATTCACAGTCTTCCCGTCTCCATTCCTCTTCATCCTTCCTTCTCTTCATCTCCATCTTATCCAACACTCCCTTCACCCATGCTACTGCCCTTTTTACCCCCTTTTCATGCAACAATACCTCCATGCTGATCTCACTTCTTTCCACCTCCACGCAATCCTCCAACCAGTGCTCCACTCTTGCATCTCCCTTTCCACACTGTTCACATATCCTCTTCTCCCAAGAGAGCCAGAACCTATTGAAACCCTCCATGCACCCACACCTCATCCTCGCTATAAGCTCCTGACTTCCTTTCTCTCCTTTCTCACATAAATATTGCGCTCATGCCCTTGGCATAATCCACACATAGTTCCCGTTAAACACTGACTCTCTTATTCTCTCTTCCCCTTCTGTCTTCTCTTTCTCCATGCCGTTTTGCTCAACCAAGTCATAAACCTTCCTTCGTTTCTCGTGATTCCTTCTCACTTCATCCATCTGCAGTCCATTAATTCTAAAATACCTTTCCCTCTCAGCCTCCATCTTCCCACCCCCTCTCTTGTTCTCCTTCTCTCACCAACACTCTCCAACTAGCCTACTTCCCCTTCTTCCAAAAATTTCTCCTCATATTTACACGCTCTGCTCCCTGCTAGAATCCCTACACTCGTTCTCCCCGTCTCCCTACTGACAATATATTTAGGCGTGTTCCTTGCCAACCCCAGGGTCCACTTTACATACCTCTCCTGCGTTTTATTTACCTCTTCACTTTCCTTCCACCCCCCACAACTCTACTCCATACAATAGCACACTCATCACTAGCGAATCAAACAATTCCATTCACCATCCAAAATCATCTGCGAATAGCTTTTTTCCCAACCCCCACACCTGCCTCATCACCACATTTGCCCTCCTCACTCTCTCTTTTATGTGACCATCCACTCCCCCATTCCTCCGAAACACGAAGCCCAGGTACACAAACTCTTTCACCTCCTGCACCTCCTTTCCCTTCCACTTCCACTCTCCTTCCTTATCCGTTCCCTCTTCTTTTCTGAACACCATAACCTCGGACTTTTCCGCATTCAGCTCTAACCCCTTCTTATCCAGGTATCTTCTCAACCTCTTCATCATCTCGTTTAAGGGCTCCTCGCTATTTGCCAGAGAGACTATGTCATCTGCATACGCTAGTGACCAAATTCTAACCCCTCCTATCCTGACTCCTCCTACCACCCCGGCCTCCAGCTTACATTCCATATCCGCAATCAAAATCGCAAAAAGCGTTGGGCTAAGTGGACACCCTTGCCTTAACCCCCTATCCATCCAGAATCCCTCCGAAATCACCTCCCCTCGTCTTACCTTGTCATTGGTCTCTTCATATATCTCCCTCACCCTCTCAATTAGGCCCCTCTCTACTTCCCCATCCTCCATGGCCTCCCCAAACCTCCCCCTATCCACCGACGGAAACGCGCCTTTGAGATCCACAAAAAATGCGTGCACTCTCGTCCCCTTCTCCGCTAATTATCTATACACCACGTGCTGCAGCACGTAGATATTGTCGATAGTACTCCTACCCGCCCTGAATCCCGCCTGCATCTCCAGCAATATTCCTTCCCCCTTGACATCCTTTCGCACTCTCTCTGCTACCACCATCGCGTACACTTAATACGCCGTATTCATTAGTGTAATCCCTCTATAATTTTCCTGTCTATCTCTACCTCCTTTCTTATACAGTCGCACTATTAACCCTTCTCTCCACCCTCCTGAGAATCCCGCGCCCTTCCATACTTTCTTCACTACCTCCTTCAGCCTCTCCCTAACCTATTGTTTTCTAAACAGCCATGCTTCGTTCTCTACCCCATCCAGCCCTGCTGCTTTTGACCTTTTCAACTTCCTCATCTGCTTCTCTATCTCCTCGTCATCTAACTCCTCCATCTCTGCCTCCCACGTTCTTCTACTTCCCCCATCCGTCTTCCTTGAATCTGAGCCCTGGAATGATTCTTTAGAAAATTCCCTCCACTCCTCACTCCCTATCTTCTCTCTGACCCCCACCCTACGCTTCCTAAACCTATTTATTATCTTCCAGACGTCCCCCTCTATCTTAACATTTGCCAACTCCTCTCTCAGATCTCTCTCTTTTTCCTGTTCTTTCTTCCTAAACATCAATCTAAACCCCTTCCTCATTTCTACGTACTCGTCCCTTCTCGCATTAGCCTCTTTCCACTTCTTCAGCTGCTCCTGATACTTCTCTATCGCCTCCCTCATCCAGGTCACCCTCTTCCCTATCAAGACTTCTTCCCCGCCTTGTCTCCTGCCACTCTCACCTCTCATCCACAGACTTGACCTGGCGTCATGGGGGTGGAAAAGTGTTACACGCACGTAGGGGTGGGTCATATAGACCCGATTCTTACATTTGAATTATACCAGTACTTTATTAATATAAAAGGTAATATGTATTCCGGTTTATTTTTTAGGTATTCCTGTGAATAAATAAAAGAGAGATATCATATAATATTATGTTTTAATCATATTAATAATGACCTCCGAGGTCATTCCGAGCCGTTGCTATTGAGCATGGACGAGAGGGGTCGCAGTGGCGGGAGGCAGAAGCATTTCTGCGACAATTTGCGAGCTGAAAATTTGTGAAGGATCAGTGTAGATTGTAATGAATTAAAATCATATGTATACACAATGTCACAAAATTGTGACACCAAATGCAGGGATGGATCTCGAGACCTTTTTCAACTTTTTGCACGTGCAACTCTCAGTGCGGTCGCCACTAGACTAATGTGTGAACAGCAACGTCGCAAGCAAAGTAACCGAAATTCAAGCAAAATAAAATGTGCCGGGTCTTACAGACCCACCCCCCCCCCCCCCCCATGACGCCGGGTTAATGGCTCATGGTCTGATTCCAACCTCCCCTCTACTGCGAATTTTTCCGTCTCCTCACATCCTTGAATATTCATAACCACATAGTCTATCACCGATACCCCCACCTTACTTACATATGTGTATTCTCCTTCTTCGTCCCCAGTTGTCATACCATTCGCCACCGCCCAGCCTCTATCCTCCATCCTGTCCCTTAGAATCTCCCACTTCTTATTTATTATCTTATCTTTCGATTTCCTCTCGAAGCTCTCCCCTTCCCTGTGAAGTCCCCCTCCGCTCCGCATCCTCGCATTGAAGCCCCCACCCAGTACCACCATACCCTCCTCTCTTTCGCGCAGCAGGTCTTCTACCCTTTCTTTAATTCTTTCCATCCCATCCTTATTGTACACTGTCACAAACTTACACGTTATCCCTCCTTTTTTCATTTCCCTTATTTGCATCCCTCCCCCTCTTCCTCTCCAAGAACTTTTTCGAAAATCTATCTCTAACCCAGGATATAATTCCCCTACTGGCCCTTCCTTTCTTCTTCACTCTGACCGCCTTCTGTAGTCTCCACCTATACCCCCTTGGCAGCTTTGGCTCTATTCTATCCCATTCCTTTCTTTCTACCCATGTCTCTACCAATCCCACAACATCAAATTCCTGGATATACCGCCAGAACCCTCGTCCTTCTTCTTTACCCCTGCTAAGTTCCAGTACAGTACCTTCACTACTTCTCTACCCTGCATTACCCCCATCCCCCTACTTCTTACGAAACAAATCCCCCTGCACTTCCTTCAACACCTCTTTCTCCTCGTCCCACACCCAGATCTTCCCGTCTACTCTTATTTTCCGATATCCCACCTTCGCCGATCTCCCTTCTCTCCTCTCCCTCCTAGCCCTGTCGTACGGCATTCTCTGCACATCCCTTTCCTTTCTCGTCAAATCGTGATCAATGAAAACTGCTTCATCCTGTATCCTGTTCTTATTTCGCATTGCCCCCAACTTTTCTTCCCAGCTCTCCAACTCCACAACCGCCATTTCCTTCTCCTTCCTCCCCTGCAACTTAATTTTCCCTACCCTGCCTTTAATCCACCCTATGCTCTGTAGCAGCCTTTTCTTTTCTCTCCATTTTCAACTCCATTGCCTTTCCTTTCCCGATCCGCCCTCTCCTCCTTTTCATTCCTACGCTCTCCTACTTTATCTTCTATCATATTCTCTACCCTCTCCCAAATACCTTTAATCTCTCTCCCCTCACTCCCGTCTCCTACATCCATTTCCTCTTCCATCTGTTTTATTTTAACTTTCTTCTCTTTCCTTTCCCTCTCTAACCCTTCTACTCTCTCCCTTAGCTCATTCACCTCCTTTTCCCATCTATCATCTCTGATTCTCAACTCCTCCCTCATGCCTTCCATCTGCTCCTTAGTCCCCCTCACTTTCTCCCTCATGCCTTCCATCTGCTCCTTATTCCCCCTCACGTCCTCCCTCAGCCCCCTGATCACGCCTACCAGCATCCCGAGAACCTCCTTCTCTGCCATTCCCTCCATTGGGGGGGGGGGGGGGTTTGACCTAGGTGTTCTAACGCTTTTTTTAAAAGGACTCTCCAACTCGATTTTGTCCGGACTCTCTCGGCTGTCTCTTTTTCTCTTCAAGAGATCCTCCCCATCACTTGTGCTCGACTCTCTCCCTTACCTTCTCGCTTCCTTCGTTCCCACCGTTCCGCCTTCTCCCTCTCCCCGTCGTGGCACGTGGAAAATTTCCTGCCCGTCTATTTCACTAGCAGCACTAATAGCACTCTCACTGCTTCCCTCCCGCTCTATCGCAGGTAACTGGGACCTCTTCATGCAGTACCCACCGCAGCCGAAAGATGTCTCTGAAGACTCGCCGCCAAATTTTTCCTTTATTTCCCTTCTTTTTTTTTGTTCTTTTCTATTCCTGACAGCCCCTGCAGACACCCCTTTTTCTGCCTTAAAATCCCCTAACTCCGTTAGAACCACCCTTGACCCCTCAAAGGCCCAAGACTCCCGACCACAAACGCCTCCAACTCCTTGCCACCCTAACCTCACTTTCTCTACCTACCTAAATCCCACCTCACAACCCACGCCAAAAAACACTTTTTATCTCCCCAATTCACCCCACACAACTCTACTCACCTCATGGGCTTCCACCCTCAGACTCCACTCACACCTTCCACACAAGTTCCGTAAAATCCTCTCACCACCTGTCACCAAACACGTTCTCACTTCCGCCACCAACATGCAAGTCGAGGGCTGTTTTTATATGGAAACCCAGCTAGGTCCTTTTTTGACTGCGAAAATAACAAATACCAAATAAAAACGGTATAAACGTTTGACTTTTGTGATTCTGACATGGTGTTTCCCATAATATAGATAATACAAAACTTTTTTTTCAATAATGTTTTTATGTTTCAGGTAAGTACACATTGGTCGAAAGCAGCAGCAGTTTATGTGAGTTAACATTTCTGTTATTAGTAATTGTAATACAGAAAAATATACATTGAAATATTTAATGTTAGAAAATTATTTACAGAAGCAAATTAAATATATTTGCACAATATTTTGATGTGGTATTCAGATACTTTTCCGTTCTCGATACGGATTTCCACTTGATGCACTAGTTGGAATCGATTCTTCCAGCAAGTGGAAAAATGCGGACAGAGACAGACGTTTGTGGTCAGCCGTAGCTGGTTGGGCAGTGGTGCAGTTGAATATGAACCTTGGACAAGGGCCAGATGCGCGCGATAGAAGCAATATTCTAATTGTAAATACTATCGACTATCATAATCAATACGTTCGAATTTGCATATTGATGTCCAAATATCCATAAATATTCACTTTAATTCATTACTGAACCCATCAGAGGTCATTATAAAAATATTCTATTTATTTGTATAATATTGCTGTATTTCTCATACATATGGCAAAATCTAGTTCAGTAAGGTGGAGTTCGAATGCTGCGTCTGAGCCCAAGCGGACCGCACGGCGGGATACCTGCAAATTCGGCATTATGGTCAATGCCTCATGTTTGATTTCCGATGCGACGACTGCACCCACAATATATCAGTGCAGTTTTATCGCCTGAGGCAGTAGGTTGTTGTACGCCATGGCAGAAACACTACAATTATTATTTGTTTTCCTTGACGAGGAGGCAGATCTATTATTGCTCTTATTAGAAGATGCAGTTCGGAATGAACCTCAGGCCTTGTATGCGACAAAAGATCTTGAGGAATTTCAAAAGACTCTCATGGAGAGACATTTTCTCAATAATGACGCAGTTTTTCGAAAATTTTTTCCAGTTAAATATGCATCAATTTCATTATATGCTGTCCATAATTGAAGATGAACTAATGGGAAAGTCATGTGGATAATGTAAAGCTTTTACTGATTACTTCAGTAGTAATCTTGGCTCCGTGCCGTGGCAATTAAAGCATGTCAGTAGAACTGACAAAGTCTAATAAAATAATTACGTGGTAGGAACGTTTTTTTTATATTCATTTATAAAGGAGCGTTTCTGTTTATTTATGTGCGTAATTATTTATATATGTAATTATGCATTATGTAGTAATGTATGTATGCGCATGATCGACTTTCCTATTCAATTGAATTCTTTTTTGAAAGATAAACTGTTTTGTAGAAAATTCACTATTTTGTTAAATATTTCATCTTCTTCTGCTAAAATACAACTGGTTAAAATATATTCTTTTTTTCGATAATCCAACTATTAGGTTGGAAAATCGTCTATTTGTATCAATTTTGTCTCAATTCATTAGTTAAATTCTCAATGAAAAAACACGACTTCTCAACAAAATACATTACCTTTTGACGATACAGTTCAATATTCTACCAAAAATGAATTTTCATCAAAAATTTAATTGTTAATATTTCGATCAAGAAATACCAATTTTCAACCAAATACTTGAATCCTCAACTTGCGCATCTCAATTTACAACCAAACAGTTGGATTTTCCACTAAAAAAATTTCCTTTCTACCAAAAGAATGATTTTTCAACAAAATACGTACATTTTCAATGAACAGTTAAATTTTTGATTTAGAAGATTTATCTTCAACCAAAAAGATTAATTTTCCATTAAAAATATGATAGTTGATATTTCAAACAACAAATATTTAAATTTGAAATTTAGAACAGTTCAATCAAATGAAAAAAGACGAATATTCAACAAAACATTTGAATCTTCATTTAAAACATATTAGTTTTCAACAAAACAGTTGCATTTTTCAACCACTTTTACAATTTGAAGACGATGAGAAAGAGAAACTATTACTCTCTGTCTATCAACGACCGAATAATGCATTTGTTTATAAACTTTGTTTTTGAAAAAAAAGTAATATCGCTTGACAATTCCTTGTCACTGCATATCACCACTTATGTAAGTTGAAGACGTGTAGAAAGAAAAACGAACACTTTCTATATCTAAATGGTCAAAAGATGCATTTCCTTATAAAATTTGTTTATAACAAAAACCAATAATATCAATTGGAAAGTCTTCGTCAATAAACATCACCACTTGTATTACTTGATGATGATTGTAAAAAAAAGTATTACTTTTTGTCCACAAATGAACAAACCATGCATTTGTTTATAAAAAAAATTAATATCGGTTGACCATTCTTTGTCAGTGAATATCACCACTTATGCAATTTAAAGACGTGTAGGAAGAAAACGATTACTTTCTATTTATAAATGGTCAAGAGATGAATTTATTGATAGAATTTATTTCAAACAAAAACAAATAATAATAAAAACATCACCACTTGCGTAACTTGAAGATGATTGTAAAAAAAGCTATTACTTTTTGTCTATAAATGACCAAACTATGCATTTGTTTATGCAACAATGGAAAGGGCGGAAGATTTACGAGCGACCTACTGGTTTCAGCATCCTCGAAAACCGGCACGGTGAATTAGGATAAATTTCAAGGGAAATTCGGAACGCCTGTTTTCGGTTCAACGGGGGTACTTTTCCGGTGGCGGATTGCTCATTTACAGGGGCAGAAATGAAGCACATTTTCGATTACTTAAAAAAACATAAAAACAAGACAAGTTTCCAAAAAAGAGAGCCAAATAGGTTAGGCAATATGCCCTTCAGATTATGTGGTTCAAATATTACATCGAACAATTCATCCGTTTAGCAGGATTCATATCAAAACGAATACATGGGCTAAAAATCAAGCCCGACGAAGCGCCTTAAGCATGTCTGCAATTTCGGCAATGAAGTCTTTTATATTACTTAAATCTTTGCTTGGCATATTTAAGCTGAGGAAAACTAAAACCGCCTAACTTCAATGAAACTAATTGTGCAGGAGAGACAAAAAACCTCTTGAGGGAAATAATTTGCAACAGATTGGAATCATTTTTTTTGTAGCTTCGAGAGTCAGTTTCAAGACCAATATTTCAAAAAATAGATAAAGCAACGTACGCATTTTATAATTTAATGGAAATTTCGATGGAGTTAGTATGGTTTGGTACTCAATAACATTATAATGAAAGAAATACGACAAATCGCGAATGGAATGATCTAAAATAAATATGGATACATATATTATTCTCAATTAAACGACAATTAATTTTTGAAAAACCGGAACATCGTTCTAGATATACATAGTACCTAATAACATCAGAGCCTCACTATTGGAACGCGCGATCGCACGCGTTATATGAATTCCTAGAATTGCTGGACAACACACTTTCTCAGGGGGCAGGGCGAGAGACGGTTGCGACTTCGCCTTTGAAGGGACGCAGTTCACTACTACTCAGTCAAGTTGATTGCGCAATATTATGGAAACGATTCAGGCGGCCCTGACTGTTTACTGTTCGCTGTACGCGCTATATGAGCAAGGCTATTTTCAGGCAACCCACGAGATTGTTCATCTATCAGAGCTCTGGTGTAATCTGAGTATTTATTATCAGAGACAGTTCTTGAAAGGCTCTAATGAGATTCGATTTGGAGAAACATAATAAATTTGGAGAAAAAATATTCAAACCTACATTTATTTCAAGCAAAAACATGTATATAAGCATAAAAAGCGTTTTCTATAGCTCATTTACCTATGCCGCTATGACAAGTATCATTTCAAGCATCCCTCTATACGAAATAATATTTAGTTCCGCGTATTATTATATATAGAAAGATAGAACTGTATAGTACTGCATGAATTCAATCACATCTAGTAATAACCCGCGGTTCCATCCGACTTTATTGGAAATACTCGCATTGATCTGGACGCCAGGCGAGAGAGAAACTGCAGAAAACCATGGTCCCGAGTTTCAAAGTAGCCATTTGATTCTCTACATCATCAAGCGTATACAATCCTTCTCTTCGTCGAACCTTCCGCTTAAGATTAGTTAAACGCAGCCATTGCACAACCTGCCCGATCCACATTTCAATTTTGAGGTTATTTTCGTGATCTTCAAAATTCCTAAACACTATCTACAAATGAATCAAAGAAATCTTACTGATTTTCAGTGATACTTCACTAGATTAACAGCCAGAAATGCCACTGGTTCAATCAGTGAGGTTTATCAGTACGATCAGTCATCTGGTCGTATGCGTTGTCCGTCAGCTGGTTGGGTATGACACGCATCAATAATCACTTTTGTGCTAACATTTAAAA
Organism: Andricus quercusramuli; assembly: GCA_932178445.1. Lineage (NCBI taxonomy): Eukaryota > Metazoa > Arthropoda > Insecta > Hymenoptera > Cynipidae > Andricus > Andricus quercusramuli. The sequence goes on from CAKNXH010059092.1 coordinate 164,340, forward strand.
AATTATATTTTAAGAAATGCATTTTATTCTTTCAAAAATAAATGAGGGCCGTGCTGCAATACAATAGAATAGAATATATTGCTCCTAACTGTGGGAAGGCCTTTCATTATGCCAAAGTGTCGCGTCGCTTAAAGCCGAACCCAAGTGGCCAGGGGCCTCCCCACTTCCAAACAAAAGATATTATATCCCCTGCTTATTATAACCAGGCTTCAAATATTTCTAAAATAAACACAAGTAAACAATAAAGTTCGTCTTCACTCGAGAAATGCAAACACCCGAACAGCGACACGCGCGTACGAAGCGACTGAAGGTTCATGTCCTGGCCCCGTGGAGCGCTATATTACTGGTTGAATCTATCATTTGGCATCACAGGTATATTCAGTAAGGCTCTTTTAGTTGAATTATTTACTGGTTCATCCGGTCGAAGTCGGAGAGACTGCTGTTCACCAGTAATAATTTGAAATACAGATTCAATCAGTGAGAGGTTCAGTGGCTCAGTGTAAAAGAGCACTCTAGCAGGATAAATTAAGCGCAGATTACTCTTCTGATGTATCATTCTCAATGAAAAAAAAACATTTTTTTATTCACACAGAACCTCTCTCTATTAAAAATAGATTGTCAAGATTGTCAGTTTGTCAATGAATTGTCGATTGACGCCGTGTTCGTAATTTCTCAGGAGGCCAAGAAGTGACAATACTTAAGCGCCCCAAAATACATACAGATACCATACTTTGACCTCTCGCGCCAGATTTTTTTCTTGTCAGCCTGTATAATAGATTTTCTTTCTTGAAGTTTGTCAATAGAACTGATGAACAAAGTAAAAAATTGGTACCAAAGTCGAATGATGTGACTTAAGGGTGTTGGTTAAATCCAACTTCGATTTTTTTCTCTAGATATGGCACTGACTCAATATATATTTTTTCCCAAGTGTTTGAGAACGAAAGAAAGAAAACTTGTCAAATATACGGGGTTTTGCGAGATCCTCGGATCAATAAAATTTAGAGGAATTAAGCCTTTTGCTGCGGAAATCATTATTTTTACAGAAATTATACATTTTTCGAAAGGGAGAAATCTGCGGATAGCAGAATATGAGCATTTGAACGGCGAGAGCCGTTCGCAAATTTATTTTTTTACTCATAATTCTGACAACACCGAAGCATTTTCAAACGTCATTACATATCTGAAGACCCACAACTTGATGATGGTGAACCTCAGTTTTGAGAAATACATCGCGAAATGAAGAAAAAAGCATTCAAAATTGAGATGTCCTGTGTTAGGGAAGACCATAAGACTGTAGTTGTGAGCAGCAAAGCAAACACGGCATGCAGACCAGCTGTCAAATTCGTGATCCGATGCTTTGAAGTCCGAACCACACATTGCCACTCACGAAATTGGGGCGCGATAATTTCAAAGTTATAATTTCAAACGGGGTGAATATACAAACAATCATAAATTGGTTTCTCTGTAAAATTGGTGCATTTGCAAACGCTATTTGCAAAAACTATTTCAATATTTTGTAGTCAATTTTATTCCCATTTGTTATTTTTATTTCTCAATTGAAAACTGTCTTATCTTTGGCTGAGACTTGAAACCTGGACTCACGGTGGATGAGGAAGAGCACCCCGAATTTGCGATTTGTGGTTCGGACTTCAGAGCATCGGAGCAAAAATTTGACAGCTGGCCTGCATGCCGTGTTTGCTTTGCTGCTTGCAACTACAGTCTTATGGTCTTCCCTAACACAGGACATCTCAATTTTGAATGCCTTTTTCTTCATTTCGCGATGTATTTCTCAAAATTGAGGTTCACCATCATCAAGTTGTGGGCCTTCGGATATCTGATTACGTTTGAATATGCTTCTGTGATGTCAGAATTGTAAGTTAAAAAATAAATTTGCGAACGGTTTTCGTCGTTCAAATGCTGTCTTCTGCTATCTGCATATTTCTCCCTTTCGAAAAATTTATAATTTCTGTGACAATAATGATTGCCTCAGCGAAAGGCTTCATTCCTCTAAATTTTATTGATCCGAAGATCTCGTGCAACCCCGGACGTTTTACAAGTTTTCTTTCTTTCATTCTCAATTACTTGGGAAAAAATATATATTGTGTCAGTGCTGTGCCTATAAAAAAATTCCAAGTCCGATTTAACCATCACCCTTAAGGGACCGGGAACACGTGCACTATCTGTTGAATAGTCGGATTAACAAATACCAGAAGCAGTCAAAGTCAACCAATGGATATTAGCCGCGCATTTCCACAAATTACGAAAATGCGGTACGGAGTACCGCTTAGCGTGTAGTCATGCACTGTTAAAAAATTCTGATCGAAATTTGATATACATATGAGCAAAGTCATTTGAATAAGTGATAAATTAATTTTTATATACCATTATGTTGTGAAATTAATATACAAGTATATTAAAGTCGGTTAAACAGAGTACGTGAAAACAACTAGTTCTTCAATGCCTTCAGGTCTTGTCAAATATTAAAAACTAAAGTAATAGTCTTGAATTCGTCGACTAAATTCCTGCTTACAATTGAAGTGCAACGTACAGGTGGAATTTCTCCTAAAAGTTGTGTTGAATTTTAGAATTTTAACGTGAGTACAGGTGCTTGGGGGTTAGGCTTCTCAATTATTTGTTTAATTAAACTTTTCTCATAAAAACCAGCGCAATTTATATTTATATATGAGAAAATATTATGTTTCATTATTTATAATTAAAAATTGCTGCCAAAACTGTTTTTAATTTGTGTAAAATGCAAATATCTGACTTTTCTGATAAATGAGCAATATGCGGTATATGAAATTTGATTACATAGTCTCTTAATGGCGATTTCGTATACCTAGGTTTTAGATTTAATATACAGATGTATATTAAATGTATAATAAAATTGCAAACATCTTTAACAGTGTGGGTTAAGGGTGTTGGTTAAATCCGACTTTGAATTTTTTTCTAGATTGTTACGGCACTGACTTCATATATATTTTTTCCCGAGTATTTAAGAACGAAAGAAAGAAAACTTGTCAAATATCCGGGATTTTGCGAGATCCTCCGATCGATAAAATTTAGAGGAATGAAGTCTTTTGCTGAGGCAATCATAATTTTCTCGGAAATTATAAATTTTTCGACAGGGAGTAATCTGTGCATAGCAGAAGACAGTATTTGAACGGCGAGAACAGTTCACAAATTTATTTTTTTACCCACAATTCTGACATCAGAGAAGCATTTTCATGTGTTATCCTATATCCGAAGACCCACAGCTTGATAATGGTGAACCTTAATTTTGCGAAAACGTCGCAAAATGGAGAAAAAAGGGTATAGGACTGTGTTTGTAAGCAGCAAAGCAAAGACGACATGCAGACCAGCTGTGAAATTCGCGCTCTGATGCTCTGAAAACCGAACAAGAACAAGAAATCCGCGCAGAATGACTATGGGTTTGAATTATGGGCCGATAGAACAAGCAGCGTCAGGGTAATGGCCCAGGTTCTAGGCTACAGACTCTGCCGTCATGCGTTCGAGTCCTCGTATTTGTTTTCAAATTTGTTGTGGTTTCTTATTACTTCTTTGCAATAGATTACCGCGAATATGCATGAATATTATAGAAACAATAATAAAGAGTTTCAAAAATATATTTTAGGAATACTAAAATTATCATTATTGTCACAAAACGATTTTCACCAATCCATTGATTTTTCTTATCAATCATTTCTTTGATTTATACATAAATTTAAGGATTTCCAAAATTATAAAAACTTGGAAAATAAAAAATTCCATTTTGCAAAGAAACCATATGAGGTAAGAAACAAATTTTCGGAGCAAAACTGTTCATCTGAAAAATTTCTACGAACTTGCTTAATAACATTTTCATATGAGATGCATAGTTTTTAATCAGCTGCGCTGTATATCACAGATATAAACATATTTTCTGAAAAATTTTTATTCGAAACATTGAAAAATCAGTTTCTTTTTTATGTGGTCATCCGCAATTTTTTATTTGAAAATATTAATATCAACTATGAAATGAATTAAAAATTTTTTATTTTGTCATAACTAAAATTACACTAAAAAATTTGTAACAATTAATGGAAAGTGATTAAAGAAAATTAAAAAGAAATTATTAGCGACAGCTTACAAAAATTTCAATTTCAAATCGGGATAGTGGAGAATCTACGTATATTGACGATTATATTCTTAAACTCCATAAAATGTTAGGGATTTTGTCGATCTATTAGCATTTTTAATGGAGGAATAGGCCAGAAGGAAATAGGTAAGTTGATAGACAAAGGAACTAACATCGAGCAACTTCGAGTTCAGTGAGATGCAGGGTCGTTGCACAATGGAAGGGGAAGGGTACGCAGGTAGACGTGAAGGAAAATTCGATAGTCCGCCCTGATGTACTGGTCTCAGGTACTGTGGGTAAACTCTTGACTACCCCGCCCTAGATATAAACTTTAAAATTCTCAAGACCTTTCCAATTTTTCTATTATATAACAGAAGCATTTTCTAAAGAGGTTAAAAATTCCCCATTAACCTTCTTACTAATTTTGAGAAGTAGATCTCTTGTGTTTCTAGATCTGTTTAGATATCTACTTGATATTCTTATTTAGGGATTACCTCTATTTTGTTTCGAACAACTATTTGTCCGAATATGAAGTTTTTTTATAACACCTTATTTTTCGAAGTTTCCTTTCGATTTTGCCGAAAAACTTTCTCGTCATGGCAAAAATAAGTTAGTTTTTGGACTTTGCTCTAAAAATCGCACATGAATCATTCACCAATCTTGTTAAAAAAATTATCTACACTTAATTAGAAAACGATTCATGATAATGGCGGAAGTGAGAACGCGGTTAGTGTCAGGTGGTGAGAGGATTTACGGAATTTGTGTGGTAGGTGAGAGTGGAGTGTGAGGGTGGAAGCCGAGGAGGTGAGTAGGGTTGTGTGAGGTGAATTGGGGAGATGAAAAGTAATATTGAGTGTAGGTGTGAGGTAGGATTTAAGTTAAATGAAAAAGTGAGGTTAGGTTAACAAGAAATCGGGGGAATTTGTGGTCAGGAGTCTTGGGCCTTCGAGGGTCAAGGGTGGTGCTCAAAAATTTGGGGGGGGGGGGGTGTTAAGTGAGAGAAAGGGGTGTCTGCAAGGGCTGTGGGGAATTGAAAAAAAAGGAAAAAGGGAAATAAAGGGAAAATTTGGCGGCAATAGAGACAGCATTCTGCAGAGACATCTGGCGGTTGCGGAGGGTACTGCATGGAGAGGTCCCAGTTACCGGCGGCAGAGTGGGAGGTGGGCAGTGAGAGTACTGGTAGTGACGTTGACGGGGAGGAAATTTTCCACGTGCCACGACGGCCAGCAGTACGTAGTTCGGTATCTAGTGGCGCGTCAGGGAGAGGGAGAAAGCGGGACGGTGGGAACGAAGGAAGAGAGAAGGCGAGCGAGAGAACGTCGAGCGCAAGTGACGGGGAGGATATCTTGAAGAGGAAGAGAGACAGCCAAGAGAGCCCGGACAAAAGCGTGTTAGAGAGTTCTTGTAAGAAAAGCGTGGAAACAAGTAGTTCACCCCCCCCCCCCCTCCCCAATGGAGGGAAATGTGGAGAAGGAGGCTCTCGGTATGCTGATAGGAGATGAAAGAGCTGAGGGAGAGAGTAGAGGGGTTAGGGAGGGAAAGGAAAGAAAAAGAAGTTATAATAAAGAAGATGAAAGAGGAAGTTAGGGGGTGGAAGGAAAGGACGGAAAAAAGGCTTGAGAAGATGGAGTGAGAAGGAGGAGAGGTCAGACAGGGAAAGGTTAAGGGCAATGAAGTTGAGAATAGAGAGAGAAGAGAAGGCAGACAGGAGGAATAATATTGTGGAATATGGTTGAAGCTGAAGAGTGGGGAAGAAAGAGAAGGTGTGGAAGCGCTGCTACAGGGCACAGAGTGGGTTAAAGGTAGGGTGGGGAAAGTTAAGTTGGAGGGGAGAAAGGACAAGGAAGTGGCGGTTGTGGAGATGGAGAGCTGGGAAGAAAAGTTGGGGGTGATGCGAAATAAGAGTAGGATAAAGGATGAGGGAGCTTTCATCGATCATGACTTAACGAGAAAGGAAAGGGATGTGAAGAGAATGCTGAACGACAGGGCTAGAAGGGAGAGGAGTGAAGGGAGATCGGCGAAGTTAGGATATCAGAAAATAAAAATAGACGAGAAAATGTGGGTGTGGGATGAGGAGAAAGAGGTGTTGAAGGAAGTGCAGGGGAATTTGTTTCGTAGGCAGTAGGGGGGTGGGGGTAATGCAGGATAGAGGAGGAGTGAAGGTGTTGTATTAAAACGTAGCAGGGATAAGGAAGAAGGATGAGGAGTTCTGGAGGTATATACAAGAATTTGATGTTCTGGACTGGTAGAGACGTGGGTAGAAAGAAAGGAATGGGACAGAATAGAGCCAGTCCAGGTGGCGGTCAGAGTGAAGAAAAAAGGAAGGGCTAGTGGGGGAATCATAAAGGGGGTTAGAGATGGATTAGAGGAAGAAGTTCATGGAGAGGAAGAGAGGGAGGGAGTGCAAATGAGGGCAGTAAAAATAGGAGGGAAAGCGTGTAAGTTTGTGACAGTGTACAATAAGTATGGGATGGAAAGAATTAAAGAAAGTGTGGAAGAATTGCTAGGCGAAAGAGAGGAGGGTATGGTGGTACTGAGTGGGGATTTTAATGCGAGGATGGGAAGGGAAGGGGTCCTTCACAGGGAAGGGGAGAGCTTCGAAAGGAATTCGAAGGATAAGATAATAAATAAGGAGGGGGAGATTCTAAGGGACTGGATGGAGGATAGAGAATGGGCAGTGGCGAATGGTATGGCAAATGGGGACGAAGAGGAAGAATACACATATGTAAGTAAGGTGGGGGTATCGGTGATAGACTATGTGGTTATGAATATGCAAGGATGGGAGGAGACGGGAAAATTCGCAGTAGAGGGGAGAGTGGGATCAGACCGTCAGCCATTAAGTCTGTGGATAAGAGGTGAGGGTGGCGGGAGACAAGGTGGGGAAGAAGTCTCGATAGGGGAGAGGGTGACCTGGACGAGGGATCTGAAAGAGTAGGTGAAAGGGTGTGTGCAAAAGAAGGTATTTAGAAAGAAGGCGAAAGGAATGCTGAAGCCGTGGCTAGATAGGGATTGTAAAAACATTTAAAGGAAGGTGAAGAGGAAGTATTAGAAGTGGAAAGAGGGTAATGCGAGAAAGGAGGAGTACGTAGAAACGAGGAAGGGGTTTAGATTGATGTGTGAGAAGACAGAACAGGAAAAGGAGAAAGATCTGGAAGAGGAGTTAGCAAATGTTAAGACAGAGGGGGACGTCTGGAAGATATTATATAGGTTTAGAAAGCTTACGGTGGGGGTCAGTGAGAAGATAGGCAGTGAAGAGTGGAGGGAATTTTTCGGAGAATCTTTCCAGGGCTCAGATTCAAGGAAGACGAAGGGGGGAAGTAGAAGAACGGGGGAGGCAGAGATGGAGGAGTTGAGTGACGAGGAGATAGAGAAGCAGATAAAGAAGTTGAAAAGGTCAAAAGCAGCAGGGCTGGATGGGGTAAAGAACGAAGCATGGCTGTCTAGTACACAAGAGGTTAGGGAAAGGCTGAAGGAGGTAGTGACGAAAGTATGGAGGGGCGAGGGATTCCCAGGAGGATGGAGGAAAGGGTTAATAGTGCCACTGTATAAGAAAGGGGATAGAGATAGGCAGGAAAATTATAGCGGGATTACGCTCATGAATACAGCGTATAAAATATACGCGATGGTGGTGGTAGAGAGACTGCGGAAGGATGTCGAGGAGGAAGGAATATTGCCGGAGACGCAGGCGGGATTTAGGGCGGGTAGGAGTACTATCGACAATATTTACGTGCTGCAGCACGTGGTGGATAGAGAATTAGCGAAGAAGGGGACGAGAGTGTACGCGTTTTTTGTGGATCTCAAAGGCGCGTTTCCGTCGATGGATAGGGGGAGGTTGTGGGAGGCGATGGAGGATAGGGGAGTTTTTTTTCTTGAAGGAGTAAAAACGGAAAATGATCATGCACCAACCACATTCGAACTTTGGGGACCACGAGTACAGTATATGCATCTCACGCATACGGATATAATATACATACACGTGAGATGCACACATGGGCGCGCAGTCCGCAAGGAACGAAGGTGAGTGTGGGACTTACCGAAACGGCACCTACCCACTAAACCGTAACTCCTTTTCCCGCCAACCCACGTCCTCGGAACCACTGTCGCATTACTTCAAGGACATGGGGGTAAGGCCACTAAGCTGTGCTTTAGCTTCCGATGTCTAGCCAGCTTGGCATTTCGAGTGCAATTCTTTAACTTGGTCGTCCTCGAGGTTTCCTCGATGAGGCTGCCTCTCGGAACGACCAACACCTCATTCTCCCGGGCAGGTGATCCGTCCGGGAATTCTCTCCCATTGCGGTGCAGAGGTAACACTGCGGCGCATTTACGCACGCCGCAGCCCTATGGCCCTCCTTGCCATATCTCCAACATGACTTCGTGCGGTCTGGGCCATCGCAACCGGCTGCCATATGGCCGAAGCCTAGGCATCGGTAGCACCGAACCCTTTCCGCCTTTTTGCGTACACGACAGGACACCCACCCCACCTTCAGGTGTCCTGTGCGTACCAGTCTCGCAGCCAATTCCTCTGGCTGCTCCACGAAAGCCTTCAGGTTCCCATGAAGGGTTTTTTCGTGAGGCTAACCTTTATTTCTCCAATATCCTGGTCACCGAAATAGCTTCTAACGGCCCCCTCGATTTCCTCGGCTTCACTTGTTGGATCGAGGTCCAAGACCTAGATCTCAGTACGGGGTACGAGCTCGCGCACTGTACCCCCCAAACCAACAGCCTCCCTCACGGCAGCCGAAAATTCGGCCCTGCCCTCTGCTCTAGGACTGAACTCCACAAGGACCTCACCTTTTTTGGGTGTCCGGTTTCACCTTCTGCTTGAGGTCCTGGAGGACCTCCGCATAGCTTAGACCCGCGGCTGGTTTGATGAGAACCGCTTCGGGCCGAGCTCGTGTCCGCACATTCTTCGCCTGCTTCCTGATGTCAGTGTCAGGCCTGTCTTCTCCGTCTGGCTTCTTCGGAGTCGAGGACGCTGCTGTTGTAGTGTGCGTCCTCGGTTTCTTTTTCTTCGGTTTAGAAGATCCTGCCTCAATGGGGCTCAGGGTGGACTCCCGTTCGCGCTTCCGAGTGGGAGTTTCCATGGATTCTACCGTCTGGGTCCCCGTTTGGCTGGTTCCTTTCACCGCTTCGCTCATCTTCTCAGCAATCACCTTCTTCTTATCTTTTCCCGCGACCTCCTTTCCGAAATCCTTCATCGCATTTCGGGAGGAGTTGTGGGCGTAGCCCAATTTTGATGCCAGCTCCTCCATTAGAAGCTGTGCCTCCTCCAGTCCATCCCTGATAGGCATAAACATGTTTCTTTTAGTAGTGCAGAACTCCTGCATCCTGTCCAGTACTTCACCTAACTGCACACAGACTTTATAACTCTATATCATCGCTTCATTAGCGTCCGCAAAAGACTTTTGACTGATGTCAACTTCCTCCACAACTTCAATCTCTCCCTAAAACTCCTCCAACAAACTCCGGTTTAAATTTTGGTTCTTCTCCATCTGAATTCCCACGAGTAGCTAGGGAAATAAAGGTCTACCCCCGCAGAGCCCCGCATGCAGGGGTAAGGTCTGTTTACTCTACAAGGCGACCTGGTATCCTAGAGATACCCTCAGCGACACCACTCCCCTGGTGCCATGCAGCCTTCGGCACGGTGGATTAACGCCTTGGCTTGGAGGTTTTTCCTTCGGGACCATCCCTGGACCCTTGCCTGCGACTGCTTATTGAGAAGCATCATCGTATTCAGCAGAAACCCTCGGTAGATGGCCGCAACAGGAAGCGGTCGTGGTTTTTTCTCGGTGTGTCCTTCACCCAGTCTGTTTGGTCCGCGGGGCCTATTTTATTTCAGCACTATCCTCTGTTTCCAGCGAGAATAGGGTAGCGAGGCTAGGGAAGTAGAGAGAGACCTAATTGAAAGGTTAAGGGAGATATATGAAGAGAACAAAAACAAGGTAAGAGGTGGGGAGGGGATATCGGAGGGATTCTAGATAAATAGGGGGTTAAGGCAAGGGTGACCACTTAGCCCAACGCTTTTTGCGATTTTAATTGCGGATATGGAAAGTAAGCTGGAGGCCGGGGTGGTAGGAGGAGTCAGGATAGGAGGGGTTAGAATTTGGTCACTTGCGTATGCAGATGACATAGTGTTGCTGGCAAGCAGCGAGGAGGCCTTGAAGGAGATGATGAAGAGGTTGAGAAGATACCTGGATAAAAAGGGGTTAGAGCTGAAGGCGGAAAAGTCCAAGGTTATGGTGTTCAGAAAAGGAGGGGGAAGGGATAAGGAAAGGGAGTGGAAGTGGAAGGGAAAGGATGTGCAGGAGGTGAAAGAGTTTGTGTACCTGGGCTTCGTGTTTCGTAGGAATGGGGGAGTGGATGGTCACATAAAAGAGAGAGTGAGGAGGGCAAATGTGGTGATGAGGCAGGTTTGGGGGTTGGAAAACAAGCCATTCGCATATGATTTTGGACGGAGGATGAAATTGTTTGATTCGCTAGTGATGAGTGTGCTATTTTATGGAGTAGAGGTGTGGAGGTGGAAGGAATGTGAAGAGGTAAATAGAACGCAGGAGAGGTATGTAAAGTGGACCCTGGGGTTGGCAAGGAACACGCCTAATTATATTGTCAGGAGGGAGACGGGGAGAACGAGTGTAGGAATTCTAGCAGGGAGCCGGGCGTGTAAATATGAGGAGAAATTTTTTGTAGAGAGGGGAAGTAGGCTGGTTAGGGAGTTTTGGTGGGAGAAGGAGAACAGGGGAGGGGGTGAGAAGATGGAGGACTTGGTTAAGCAAAACGGCATGGAGAGAGAGAAGACAGAAGGTGAAGAGAGAATAAGAGAGTCAAGATTTAACGGGAACTATGTGTGGATTATGCCAGGGGCAAGAGCGCAATATTTATGTGAGAAAGGAGAGAAAGGAAGTCAGGAGCTTATAGCGAGGATGAGGTGTGGGTGTATGGAGGGTTTCAATAGGTTCTGGCTCTCTCGGGTGAAGAGGATGTGTGAGCTGTGTGGAAAGGGGGATGCAAGAGTGGAGCACTGGTTGGAGAAGTGCGTGGAGGTGGAAAGAAGTGAGATAAGCATGCAGGTATTGTTGCATGAAAAGGGGGAAAAAGGGCAGTAGCATGGGTGAAGGGAGTGTTGGGTAAGACGGAGATGAAGAGAAGGAAGGAGGAAGATAAATGGAGACGGAAAGATTGTAAATAGGAGAGAAATTAGATATAAGTATCATGTATATATTATAAATAGTAGATAAGTAGTAGGTATTAGAGCGAAAACAGAGGTTGGCAAGCGAGGCAATGCGAAAAAGTAGGGACATGCGACCGAGGTGAAGCGAGGAAGGCAAGGCGATAAGAGCGTGCGGCTTCAAGATAAGGAATGGATGGATGTTAGTTTTAAGGGTTATTTTTAAGGGTTAGTTTTAAGGGTTAGTTTTAAGGGTTAGTTTTAAGAAAATTCTGTAAAAATGGATGTGTAATGGATTCATAATTCTTCTATAAGAACGTTGTTTCAACAAATCTGAAAAAGCTGACGTGTGGAATAAACGGGAAATTGATTCGAATTCAGCACAAAAAAGTATTTTGGAAATTACACATGTCTCATTTAAATGTGAACATCAAATTATGTTGACAAGTGCCATTTCTCTCAGTGCAAAGGAAATACTTTGCGATTTTCTCAACAAAAAAAAGGTTGACATTTTTTGATTTTTAAAACAAGTATGAATTTTTCTTAATACTTAAGATAAGAACATTGATTTCGATATTATTGTACTGCTAAACAAGTGTGTAAATTTCAATTCTGATATTCGTAATAGTATACATAATAAAATGTACAAATATTAGCTATTGATATTTATTTATGCTCTTCTTTATCGAGAAAATAATGAGGCAGTTGAGAAACAAAAACGAAACAATAAGAAATAGAAACATGTTAGTTTCTGCGAAGAATTGTTTTGGTATCTAGCAGATCGACTTCATATGTGTCCCGCCGTATACGCATGATTTTTTCTACTTGTTACTAGTCCACATATACAGTAGAAAGTCTTTCTGAAATACGTCTCGTATTTCACATAGCATCCTGCAAATCCTTGAAAACCTCGAAAACTTGTTGAATGTTTTTACCTGGAAAAAGCTGGAAATGCCCTTGACTTTTGCACACATCTTTTTAGTTCTTGAATATTCGGTTTATCACGGTGCAAATAGCGAAGCTACGATCGAAAATATTTCAAAGCTTCTTATTTATTCCCGATTTTTTTCTGCTCTAACGACAATTTCATTGAAACATTCTTAAATCTAATAATTCTGTTCTGTTAATATATTGACAAATTCCGCTAACAATGAACTTTTATTAATTCGACTTTATTAAAATTTGACTAAGTTATTCCACACTATTTTTATACAGTATGGTTGTAGGTCAGGAAAAACCTTGAAATCAGGGAAAATCAGAGAATTATATTGGGCGGGGAAAGTAAGGGATTTTGGCAAAAATCTTGCAAAAGTCCCGCAATTTCTAGAAGAGGCATTTTAAATAACTGTTCAGGACAATAAATTAGACAATTTTACATTTTAATTTTGAATTGTGTTATCACATGTATGAAAGATTGTATGTTGAAAATGTTCATAGATTAACATACGGGCATTTGAATATTAAGTCAGGGTGAATGGAAAATTGGTCAGAATAAATTTAGGGATTTTTGAAAATAAAGTATAGGATTACTCTGATATAATGTTTTTGTTAGTGATTCATTTGCTTCTTATTTTTATTCATTTCCTTAAGTTGTTTCCTATTGTCGATTATACTTTTAGTTAAGAATGTTATTATTCATTTGAAAATTCAACAGTTTCATTAAAAAGTCATCATTTTGTGTTTGAAATATCCACTATTACATTATTCGCTGAAAATTAATGTTTTTTTGGTAGGAAATTAGTTTTTTATCAATGAAAACTTAACTATTTCATTTTTGACTGAGAAGTGATTTTTTACAATGAAAACTCAAGTACGAGGGTAGAAGTGGAACACTTTGTGGAAAATCAATTTCTTTGGTTCAAGGTTCAAACGTTTGCTTGAAAATTTAACTATTTTGTTAAAAATTCTTTTTTTTTTATATTTTAAGTTTATTTTCTACCTGAAATTGTGATCCATCCATTTATTGTTGAAACTTGATCTAGTTTAGTTAAAATTTCGTCTTTATTGGTAGAAAAATAATTTTTTTGATCGAAAGTTCTATTTTTTGGTTAAAAATTCAGATTGAAAATGCAACTGTGCTACAAAAACGTTCGTATTTTGAGTTAAAAGTTCATAAATTTTGATAAAACATTTTTTTTTTCCTTCACTTACAAATCTCTCTTTGTTGAAAATATGCCTTTTTGGATGGAAATTTCATTATTTTGTTGATTTCTGTTTGTTTGTTGGAAAATCAATATTTCAGGTTTAAGAATTCAACTGCTTTGTAGAAAATTAGTCTTCCGGGTTGAAAATTTGTGTTTTTTTTATTTAAAGTTGACCTCCTTTATTGACAATTTATTTTCTTGCTTGCAGATTTTTTTGTTGAAAATTCAACTTTTTATTTGAAGTATTTATTTACTGAAAATTCATCTTCTTTCGTTGCAAATATAACTAATAATTTAAAAATTTATGCAGAAAATTAATCTTTTCCGTGGAAAAGTCGTTTTGGTTAAAAATTCATCTCTGTAGGTTGAAAATTCATAAATTTTGTTGAAAGTTCAACTATTTTGTTGCAAATTTGGTTTCTTTGTTAAATATTATTATTTTTTGTCTAAAATTAATTTTTTTAGATCGAATATTCAAGAGTTCTGTAAAAAACGTATCCCTTTTTGTTAAGAATACATCTGTCTTCTAAAAAAATTAATTATTTGGTTAAAATTTAACTATTTTTGACTGAAGTTTAATCTTTTTATTTAAACACACTTGTTTTGAAATTTACTTTTTTACACAATTTTTATACAATCATTTTAATTTTAAATGGGAACAATAATTTTTAAAAACTCTAAACGTTAACAAAATTTCTTGATGAAAATCTTTCATTTTTCAATAAATAATATTTAACAAACAAATTTAATTGTTCAAATTCGGGAATATAATTCAGGAATGTACTCATTCTGGATTTTTATAGGAAGTGCCTACGTGTACAGAAACATCGGTACAAATATCTCCGAACTGGGACATTGGCTGTTTGTACCGAAATTTCGGTACGAATAGCTGTCAGATACTATTTTGGGTATTTGTACCGAAATTTATGTACGAATACATCTTAGATACTATACATTGGCTATTTGTACCCAAAATTTCAGGACTAAACTTCCGAAAATCGAATACCTCCGATTAATTTTAAACTCCGTATACCTATTAATTTCGAGATGAAAACTCAAAAAAACTATAAGAATGTCAATAACTACTATCAAAAAAAAACTAATGATTGTAAATAATATTGAATTGTAACCCCTATTGTAACATAATATATTTCATTCATGATCAATCCGTTTTGTTTCATTCCATTAAAAAATTATAATCCTGTTTCAAAATAAACGATGATTTTAGAGCAAATTATATAGTCAAATACGTTAAATTAAAGTTAATACGTTAATTAATTGTATTAATGAATAATATCAGTTCAAAAATATTCAATTATGTTTGAAGAATGTAAAAATAATCGAAAACAATACAGTTCTGTTCTAAATTCATTCCATATCAAAAAAATAACGTCTTTATTACAGTGTGAAAAAGTTCGAAATTTGCATATAAACTTAAAATGTTAAGATTGTGATATTTTACGAACAGAAGCAGATCGGATCTTCGTTCCAACGGATTTTGAAAGTACGTGAGTAGTTGAACAAATTCCCCTGGTCCATTTTTTTCGTCATTTTGGACGAACCTATTCGTCGTTCAAGCACACCGTGGGGGGGGGGGAGGCACCCCTGTGACTGGTTACAGAAATAATGGTTGTCAAATCCCTATCCCTTTCCAACGCCTTGTGGGGGGCGGGAAGGCACCCCTGTGATTGGTTACAGCAATAATGTTGGTCAAACCCCTACCCTCTTTATAACGTCCTATGGGGGGGGGCTCTCTGAGACTGGTCACAAAAATATTGTAGGTCACATCCTCAAACTTTTCCAACGTCTCGTAGGGGGCAGGAAGACACCTCTGTGGCTGGTCACAGAAATAATGTAGGTGACATTCATACCCCTTCCCATCACCTAAGGGTGGGGGGGGGGCGTTAGTCGAAGGTATCAGCTTTTCGAAAGTTCATCTCCGAAATTTCGGTTCAAATAGCCAAAGTCATATCTGGGAGCTATTCGTACCGAAATTTCGGTATATTATGGTAGTAGCACTGTTTGCAATGCCTACCTCAATAGCTCAAGTACACCCCGCCTTTTTTTTTAGTAGTCATTTGCGAGGGTAAAACTTGAACGACTTCGTTCAAATTTTTTGTTTCGTTGTTTACCGTTTGGTTGAAAATGTAACTATTTTGTTGAGAATTAATATTTTGCTGAAAATTCATAACTTTTGGTTTGAAATTCAACTATTTGAATGTAAATTAACTATTTGATTAAGAATTCAACCATTTGGTGAAGAATAAACTTTTTTGTTAAAAAATCATATTTTCGGGTTGGAAATTCAACTGCTTTGTAGATAATTTATCTCTTTGGCTCGAAAATTCAAAAATTTTGTTAACAATTAATGTATTTTGTTGAAAATTTATCTTTTTTTTCGTAGAAAATTAATTTTCTTGGTGGAAAATTAACATTTTTGGTTGAAAATTGACCTTTTTTTGGTTGAAAGTTGAAATACTTCGTTGGTCGTTCTGTTTTTATGTGAGATTCACCTGTTTGTTTGCAAATTTAACTTTTTTGTTTCAAATTTGATTTTTTTCAACATTTGTCTTTTTTGGTTAAATAGAACTAGTTAAATATCAATTCTTATATGTTGTGCACTATTTGTACAATCTCATCATAATGAGAAGGTATTGGTTTTATGTGAAAAATGACTTTCGCGGATTCCATCAAATGTCGACGTTTTGAGACCCCCTGAGTCAGAAAAAATAGTTTTTACGTCGGTGTCTGTCTGTCGTTGTCGTCGTTGTCGTTGTCGTTATCGTTGTCGTTGTAGTCTGTAAACACGATAACATTTGAAAAAATTATCCGATTGGATTGCCGCTTGGCACACTTCACAAGAGTGTTCTTCACTTCACAATTTATCCTTATGACTTTTTTTCGATAAAAGTAAAATTGTCAGAGCTATAGGATTTTCAAAATCCAAAAAAACAAACGAAAATTAACATTTTGAGCCAAACAACGCACGATATGAAAAAAGTCAAGACAAGAAAAGTGTTTATTCTTGCACGCCCTGCAATGGTATCATAACGGCTTTTTGAATTTTTTCGAAAAATTGAAAATTCACATTTTTAGTGCACAAAAAATAATGAAAAATCCAAAAATTTAATTTTACGGACAAACTATGCAAGTTACGACAAATGATGATTGGACAAATATTATGCACTCAGAAAAGATCTACAAATTTGTTCATGGTCACTTTTTGATAGGATGTGTAGTTTTTGTATTATTTGTAAAAATTATATTAACAGTAGAAAAATTAGCCCTATAAGTGGGCACATTCTCATCAAAACTTTGCTTATTTATTTTCTTTTTCATCTCGTGTGTGTTTTTTCAAAATATCTCATTATTTTCATGTTCTCAATACTATTTCTAACCATTAAAACCATAAAATAACTATCATTAATGCTCACGGTACTTGAAAATTTGTATTTTTACATTCTCATCCAGAGAAGGTATCAGATTTGTGTAAGATTTGCCTCCCCCCCCCCCCCTCCCGGTGTTTGTCAAATGTCCATTTTTCAATAATCATTTCAAAATTTATCATATACATGTTCAAAAAACGACTTAGATACTTTTTTTCTATCCTTTGCAGTTAGTTGTGAAACATCATTCAAATTGTATGATTTATTAGAAAGATACGGAAATATACACTTCAGTAATGGAATTTCCTTCTTCATTTGATATAAAATACAAATTTAGTCATTTTTATCTGAAGAACATAGAACATCACATATAGTCGTTGCGAAGCGCGACGAACAAATCTTGTGCCGCAAGCGCGCTCAAACTTTTGCGTTTCTATTATACGATGAACAGAAACGAGCGTGGAGCGCGAGGTTTACATGATTTTGAAAGCAAATATCGAGCGCGAAGCGCGAGTGTCTTGATGAGAATGTGTTCCTTATGGTCGATAGAACCTTAAGTAAATTATTTCTTCTTTTTATGTAAAACTGACGTAATTAAACCAAAAGCAAGTCATAACGATGAAGTTTACTACGAGCACACGATGTGCGAAAACCTATAGAAGAACCAAGTTTAAAGCGTCAGGTAAATGTGTCCGAGCGCAAATACAGATCTTTTTTCTAGAAATTATAATAAATAATAAAGTTTTAGAAAGTGGTCTTCTTTAAGTAGTAATTAATTACTGGCCAACGTCAAACGACCAAGTGGATCTTTAATTAAACTCAGTGGACAGTTCCTTTTACTAGACTGAAAAATTTCGTGCTTTCAATCCTGAGCGTAATTTAAATCTAGGAATCAAATACAATTTTTACGAACAACCTGTCGGCAAATACAGATTCATTCATTCAAGGAGTAAGAGGTTATAACTAGGTTTTGAGACATACTTTACTTTGATTGATAAGAAAACATTTATTTAGTGTTAATCATGTCTCGAGTAATTTTATTTCGTTACATTATACTTTCAAGAATTATTATATTGTACGCTTCTTATTCTACAACGATTATATTCATGAAATAAACCGGCAGTAATATGACGAATTTAAGTAATGACATATGTGACATGATAATGTGAGCTTTTCACCAACTGATACAAACATCAAAATCAAAATTCAATTATAATTTGAAGGACATTTCATTCAAAGCCTGACACCATACCCCACTCACCCCTATTTGTAAAATGTCTGATTTTGACGTTCTATTTGTTTAAATAATTCAGTCAACAGAACAACAATAAAAAATCAGGCTTAATAATGCCTCACTGCTGCGAATTTTTAAAAAACAAACATCGAAATAGGTTTAGAATTGTCGGCTAAAGTTTATTTATGAGTAGTAAATTCCAGATCCAGACTGTGCATTTCGTGGTACCCGCGCGCTTTAGTTCCTCTCTACTGCAACCAATTCCTTTCATCCCTTTTTTAACCTAGGGTGATTTTAAAGGGAAAGACTCAAGCTTTCTTTTAAAATTATTTTTAAAAAATAAAAAGAATTGGATTTTGAAAAAAACTTTTAAAAATTTTTGAAATTGAAAAATCAAGGTCAAATTAATTTTTGTGTACAAAATGTTTTTTTTATTATGAACCTCATGAAGAACCCTTTCCATAAACCTGATACAGAAGTTAAATCACACAACCGCAGTAGAAAATATGAATTATTGAAAATGATTGGACGGATAAAACTTAAAAAATTGGCCCCTGTATCTTGAAAACCCCTTGTACTATACACATCCCCTTCACAGAATTAAAAGAGGTCCACTAACACTACGATTTAGTAGAGTTTTAATAAGATTGAGGACAATAACATTTTAGACAGATACACTTGGCAAATTTTGTCTCAATTATAAATTATTCAATTTTCCGAGCTTCTGCCTATTTACAATTTTCAATTTTTTTTCATTTAAAGCTTTTTATAGGAAATCGTAAAAAAAATATTGGGATTTCAGATTTTACCATTCAAAATATTTCAATTTGAAATTCACATTCTCACAGTGTCAAAGTTGGAATATTGAAAATAAAACCGACTCTTATTCGAATTTGTTTTATATGCAAATTATAAAGGTTAAAAGTTTGATTGTTTAAAAATATTTGTTAGTTCTATATAGACAAAATTTTAGATTATGTCATTTTTGAAGCTTCAGTTACGAATTATGTTAAAAATGGTTTATTATGAAAACTTTTTTCGCATCAGAGAGTAGTTAAATTTCTAACGCAATGGTTTGCTTTTCCCAAAACTGCAGAATATTGAAACTTCAATAGGAAATATTTATTTTGTAGCCGTTTTCAATTAAAAATGGTAGAATTTCAAAAGGCCAGAAGTATTAATGAGAACCGAAATTGAATGCTACTTTAAAAATGGTTCATTTTTCCATTTTTGAAATTGTCATTGGTTCTTTTGAACTTCTATACTTGATTTTTCCAAATGAATAAATAAATGGGTTAACTCTCACTATTCTAAATTTTTGATTGTACATTTTTAGACGTTCAGATTATTTGAATCTAACCGTTTTTCAATGCAATTGAGTTTGAAATTATTCAATATTCAGGACGCTTCCATTTCAGGTAGTGCAATTCTGGAAGTCTCCAATGTTAAAAGATTTCTGAGAAAGATAAGGTGCAATTTTTAAAGAAATTAGCTTTACAATTGAAAATTGTTTAATTTCAAAATTTTCTAATTAAACATGGTACAAAAACATTAGAACGTAAAATGATTCAGATGCTCTTGCATAGTAGTTTCAATACGTAGTAGAGATACTACAAATTTTTATTAACAACTATTAATTATTTTATTGAAACACAGAATAATCGTGCTTTTTTTGCCGTCAGTTAACAGAAATAAATAAATGATTGCATTACCTATAAAACTAGCTGTGAATTCGATCTCGAGTGTTTCTACTTTGTTTGTATTTATAATTATATGGTGCTCATTTCACGAGCACTTTGCTTCCCATTAGCAAATGTATTTGCTTCCTCATAGAGGAAGCATTATTTATTTTTTTCAATAATAGACAAACCAAAGTCTTCATTATGCTCAATTTAAAAATAGAAATTTACCAAAAATGAAAAATTACAAAATAATACAAAAAATGTTTTATCAGACAAATTAAATCTTGCGTTCGAAATAATAATTTTTTGAGCTGGAAAAGGGAAAAGAAAAGTTCTGACGCACCCTATCCCTTTCCCAGCTTTATGATTTCTTCACAAAAATTGTCATAATATTACTCTATTTGAAAATTTATGATCAAAAAGTCTTTTCTATTCATGCATCAACTTTGAATTATGTCGATGAAAAAAGTTTTTCTGTTTGAAACTGATGATTCAGATATTATAAATGAGCAGAACTTCCCTAATCTTGAAATAAAGTGTATTATTATTATTATAGATCAATCGATTTGCCTCGAATTAAGAGATTTTTTTCATTCTTGCATCAATTTTGAATTATGTTACTGAAAAATTTTTACTATGAAAAACCGTGTTTTCAAATATTATGCAATTTCACAATTTCCATACTCTTCAATTAAATGTATTAATATTATAGGTCAATCGATTCGTCTCGAATCAACACATCTTTTCTGTTCTTGCATCAACTTTGAATTATGTTAATGAAAAAAGTTTCACTATAAAAAAACGATTTTCAAAATATATAAATAACCATAACTTCCCTACTTTTGGATAAAATGCGTTATTCTTATAGGTCAATCGATTCGTTTCGAACCAAGGAATCTTTTATATTGTTGCATCAACTCTGAATTATGCTAATGAAAAAAGTTTTACTATAAAAAACCGATTTTCAAAATATATAAATTACCATAACTTCCCTACAATTTGATGAAATGCATTGATATTATTGGTCAATCGATTCGTTCCGAACCAAGGAATCTTTTATATTCTTGCATCAACTCTGAATTGTGCTAGTGAAAAAAGTTGTACTATAAAAAAACTGATTTTTAAAATATATAAATTACCATAACTTCCCTACTCTTCAATAAACTGTATTGATGTTATAGGTCAATTGATTCGTCCCAAACCAAGGAATCTTTTACATTCTTGCATCAACTTTGAATTATGCTAATGAAAAAAGTTTTACCATAAAAAACCGTATTTTAAAATATTATGCATTACCATAGCTTCCTTACTCTTCAATAACATTTATTAATATTATAGGTCAATCGATTCGACTCGAATCAACACACCTTTTCTGTTTTTGCATCAACTTTAAATTATGTTGATTAAAAAAGTTTTACTATAAAAAACCGATTTTTAAAATATTATTGAGTGCTAGAAAAAAATGCAATAAATATTTTTAGAAATCCTTCGGTCAGTTTCAAGATATTAGTAAGGAAAATAATTTCTCCAAATTTCATCAATTTATCTGCAACCGTTTTCTAGTTATCGTGTTCACAAAAAAGCGTGACATCCACACATCCACACACACACACACACATCCGGACAATTGCTTAGAACATTGTATTAGACATTTTTAAATTAGGGAGGGTTTAATTAAATGAATTTAAAAATTTTGAAAAATGTCACCATTACAAAGCTTCCTCTATGAGGAAGCAAAATGAAATTAGGATGTGTAGTTGTAAATCCTTACGCCAGATTCTTGAACGAAATGCGAATGGAAATTAGGAACCGATCGAGGAACCAGTTATTACATATATCTTTAAATAACGCGATAGAGTCAGAATTTATGTTCTGTAGAATTGCCGTTGCTGTTTCCTGAAGTTTTAATATTTCCTTACGACTTTTTCTTGAACTCATTTTTAGCCAGTAGTATGTGTTCTTAATGAAATTTTTCATTATGCAATGTCGCCATAAACTTTAATATTCTCGCATTATATTATCCCGAGTATTACAATTTTACACCTATTTAGTTTTAAAAACTGTGCTTTCAGAGATTTATATACCAATAACTCTCTTTTAACACTAATAAGCTTTACCTAAAATGATTACTTGTTATGAGCATCATCCCTCCCAGAGATAAAACTGATTATTAAAACAAAGAAATTACTTAAATATTAATAAAAAGTAAGTGAAAAGTTTTTGCTTTATCAAAGTCCCTCTTGAATTGGTCTTTAAGAAGTTTGAGGATAAAATATTGAAATGAGAAAAAGGAGTCGAATGACGGGATATCTACTGGGATTCAGAAAATCTTTTGGGAGTGAAGGGAAAACGAGCAACTGTGACCTCTATTGTTCAAGCAATCGTTCAGCCTCGAAGGATGAAGCTTTTCAAAATGTTTGAAGAAAAACTTTCCTCAATTTATATTTCCATTTATTTAACCTAATAATCAATTAAATACGTATTTTATTTGTTAAAATTTAGAATGACGCGAATACTATTGTTCATATTAATCCATTATTTATGTACGATTTTTTAGCTTTAATTGTCTTCATTTGACACATTTTTTACCATCATAAGTACACCAGGGAAAATTGGGAACAAAAAAAATCGGGAATGTAGAGCATTAATTAATAGCTCATTAATATTTATTTATATTTATTAATATTTGCCAACGGCCATACCACGCTGGAAACACCAGTTCCCGTTAGATCACTGAAGTTAAGCAGTGTTGGGCGCGGTTAGTACTTGGATGGGTGACCGTTCGAGAATAATACTACTGCGTTGCTGCTGGCGGTCGTGGGTGTGGTGAGCCCACGCTTGTAGTTATTTACTACAAGAAACTATCCACCTAGAAACACTACCCGAATCGGGTAGTGTCACGCCTACCCCTAGAGGCTCGCCGAAAGGGAAACGGCTTAATGGTATAAAAAAAAAAAAAAATATTTACGCTGACGTTTGCTGGTATTTATACAACTAATTATTATCAGATGTTGATATTATGAACAATTCACTGAAAATTATAATAAATAATGCAGTTCCTTTTACTAGACTGAAAAATGTCGTGCTTAAAATCCCGAGCGTAATCTAAATCTAGGCATCAAATAAAATTTTTACGAACAACCTATCGGCAAATACAGATTCATTCATTCAAGGAGTAAGAGGTTATAACTAGGTTTGGAGACATACTTTACTTTGATTGATAAGAAAACATTTATTTAGTGTTAATCATGTCTCGAGTAATTTTTTTTCGTTACATTATACTTTCAAGAATTATTATATTAATAATAAAATAATAGTCATCTAAATCTAGGCATCAAATGAAATGTTTACGAACAACCTGTCGGGTATATACATCTCAGAAAAGATCCTCGGCAAAAGCGCACACGCCTGTACCCTGAACCAATTTTAACTGAATAGTGCATGATTAATTTTCTACCCTGAAAATCATTTTTGAACACTCTTTCTCAGTATTCTTTCACCGAATTAAAAAAAGTTAGATCCTCTCAAAGTAGTGTCTTTTTTATTCCTGTTCTTTATTATGATAATTCTTTTTGTTTGCCTAATGGTTTCCTGAATCTCTCAGAATTTTGAACAGTTCATGACACTGTTTGACTCGTAGTTAATTTAGTCTACTTTAAGTCACATTTATTTATGTACACGCAGAAAAAAGAACCTTACATTTTACTGAAAACTTTTTGCCTTTTTTTGCCAGAAATTGGTATTTTTAATTAAAAAATTATATTTTAAAAAAGATTCACAACTTTCTAATAATTTTAGTTTATGTTAGCGTTTTACTCTGGAAATAGGTATTTTAATTAAAAAATCATTACATTTCAAGGAATATTACAAATTTGTGTACAATTTATATGTTAAACTAGCGGCTTTCACCAGAAATTTAAATGTAGATTTCAAAGAAGATTTACAGATTGAAACAATTTGTGTTACGTTAAGTTAGTATTTTTCGTCGAAAATTGTTCACTTTAATGTAAAAAATCCGGCTGCGTCTAGTCGTCCCGAATTTCGGGAAAAATAGTATTTTTCTTTAGTTTGGGCTAGTCATCCCGAATTTCGGGACGACTGGCCGGAAATCCAGATAAATGCTATTCATCCCGAAATTCGGGACGACTAGCCTATTTTTACCATTTGGCAAGTCATCCCGAAAATAATGCACTTTATTAATTTTACTGTTTTTAACTAGACAAAAATTACCAAAATTGACCATCCTATTTTCACCATTCGGCTAGTCGTCCCGAAAATAATGCACTTTATGAAATTTCTCGTTTTAACTAGACAAAAATCACCAAAAATGTTAGTCACCCCGAAATTCGGGACGACTGGCCTATTTTCACCATTTGTCTAGTCGTCCTGAAAATGATTCACTTAATTAATTTTACTGCTTTCAACTAGACAAATATTACTATAGATATGACAAGACTATTTTCACGATTGGACCATCCCGCCCCCCATGAGACGTTGGAAAAGGGGTAGGGGTGTGAACTTACATAATTTCTGTGACTAGTCAAAGGGGTGCCTTCCCGCCCCCATAAGACGTTGGAAAAGGGGTATGGGGTGTGAACTTACATTATTTCTGCGACTTGTCACAGGAGTGATCCCCCCCCCCCCATGAGACGTTGGAAAAGGGACAGGGGGTGTGACCTTACATTATTTCTGTGACCAGTCACAGGGGTGCCTT